>JAGVVM010002777.1:0-19905 GCA_019149425.1 Psidium friedrichsthalianum
AAACATGTTCCTCATTTTTTGAAATATGGAATCTAATCTGTCACAGGTTCCACAATCTTTCTAGTTTCACTCGTATTTTTATTTTAATCGTTACAGTGAATTGTCACATTTAATAACCACCACTTGCTGTTATAATCTATTAACCACAACTCATATTTAGATATATGAATAGATATGAAATAAAGTAAAAGTATCAGTCATAAATATTGCCAAAAATGAAAGCTCACGGTTTCAGGTTACACACTTATCATTGGGCACCATATAATATCACAAGATCGCGTGAAAACATATACCAAGAAAAATGTAAAAGCTTGTTTCAGGTTCTACCTACTTGGAATCTACTTGTTGGGATAGGTTCGTCAATTTTTGAAACTTGAAACTTACCTTGCATATTTTAGAACCTAAAATTGAACATCATTCCTATTGGTCCGATTCTAGGTTTCAAGTTTTACTCCAAAACCATGCTTAGCCCTAGGAAATAGTGTTGCCCTTGAATGGATTTTTGAGACTTGGGAAAAAGAATTTGGATGGGAAAATAAGAATGAAAGATTGGGTTTTGGATATGGGAGGAATAAGAGAAAAGGCAAAAATATTGTTTCCTGAGAATGGTTTATTCAAGTTTGAGGAATATGTCCGTCTGGCACAAAAGGTCGCAGTTGATAGTTCATCTTTGATGGAGAGTATCGATTCAAGGTCGTTATCATCTACTAAAGGTATCTTGACAGTAACCCTTCAGTGGGACTGCTTGGAGAAGATGGTGGACAATTCCAATTCATGGTTAGGTATGGAGCTCCCAAGCCGCCTTGTATTATTCTGCCACCACCTCCTTGTTTAGACGAACCAAAGCCCTCACCATCTCCACCTCCGTTACCAAAGAAATCTATCACCTCTCCATTTTACAAGTCTATTCAGAAATGGATAAAGAAATATTCTTATCCAAGAATAATAATGCTTGATAAGCAAAATCCCAAAAAACTATACTTATCACCACGCTACCTCGTTTTTATCTCGTGATGTGATCACGGTCGTGGTGCCAATTGAGCCCCAATCCTACAACTCAGGTCAAAGAAAATAAACATGATTATCTTTCTCATCTTATAACTTGGGTCAAACAAAATAAACATGATTATCTTCCTATCTATGTACTGATATCGCCGTCACTTGTTGCTTAACATTTCCCCATAGTTAATTTAATTTCCTCTTCTCGCAATGTATGAATGGAATATTGAGGAACGCAGACTCATGCAAGGCACAAAAGCCTATATAAGTCAAATTAATTTTTTTTCGCAATACCCGTGGTTTCCAGAACAGGACCCCACATGTTTCACACCGGACCGGACGGGGGCCCACATCCGATTAACTCTAACCAATCCCGAGAGGGCCCTACTTTGCTTTCCTTACGAATAAAATAATCCCGCCCTTTTATCAGATCAGCCAAACGGCCAAGATGTCCCTGTTTGTGAGGACATCACGAGCCAATATGATTATATAAGTATTCGAGATTCCCTGACGTGGCCTGATCAGGAGCGTTCCTTCTCTCGAACTCCCCTGGCCCAATCTCAGTTTTGCTACTCATGTATAATCGTTTTCCTATAGGCACCACATGATGATGATGATATGATGATGATGCTCCTTCTTCTTTAAATGACTAGAGCGAACGTGGGATCGGTCAGCTTTTCAGGACATCACCATCTGTTTTGTTCCAAAGCGAGAAACCAAAATGAGAGAGAATCATTCTTTACTTGAGGCTTCCACACTGTACAGGCTTTGAGGTGGTGATCTTTTCTCGTTCTAAATTCTGCGAAGTATCTCTTGTTTCTTTACTTCTTCTTCTTCTTCTTTTCAAATTTTTTCTCTGGTCTAATGAGTTTTAGATACATGTAATCTCAACGAGCTCAAACTAGCCCAAGATCATCTATTTATTTTGTGTTCTTTCTTGGGGAAATCTGGGTTTCCAGGTAATCTCCGAAAGCCACCCTCCTGACTTCGTCTCTTCCCCGGTGGTGTATTGGGTTCTCCTTCTCTCGCCTGTCGATCAATGCATGTGGGCCGTGTCCGTACTCGGTTCAAAGTTGGATCTTTTTAACCCCACCAAGTTGCTTGGAGAAATATTTGTTTATTCCTGCTTGACGATTTCCATTTTTTTTTCAGATCTGTTTAGGCTCTGTTTCGTGATTGGGCAGTGATGGCAGGGAGTAATAAATAGTGGGTCTTGATGGCAGGGAGTAATAAATAGCGGGTCTTGGATAGATATGGCAGTCCTGAAGTATATACTAATTTTTTTCATAGGCTGTTTCGCTATGTTTTAAGAGGCGTGTTGATTCTTGATATTCGTCGCCCATAAGCTGGTTTGAATGTTGATACTCTTATCCGCTCTTGATGTGAGAAATCTGATTATGTGAATGGGATTATTTGGGTTTTTGCCGTCGGAAGAACTCCCGGGATGAAAGTTCTCTTTGCGTGTCTGGACAATTTGCAGGTCGGTGTTTTTGTCATGCGTCTGATGCTTCGATGTCGGTGTTGATTGAAGGGTAGCGAAGTTTTCGGATACATGGAGGTGGCCTTGAGAGCTAATCGACGCCCTGTGTTCATGAGAAGAATGCCATGTCTGTCGTTGGTGATGTGTTTGTGGCTGACCATGGGAGTAATCGCCGATGCGGCTGGGAATTCCAGTTCCAATTCTTCTTCTCTGCCGCCTTCGTCGAGGAGGCCGAGTGCTGTAACTATAGGTTCTTTATTCACCCACGATTCCGTGATCGGAAAAGCCGCGAACCAGCAATTCAAGCCGCAATCGACGATGTTAACGCCGATTCGAGCATTCTCGCCGAGACAAAATTGAAACTTCTCGAGTACGATACGAATTGCAGCGCATTTCTCGGAACTGTTGAAGGTACTGCCTGAAACTCAGCACTCCGTAGAGATTTGATGCCATGCTATAGCAGTGAATCTTTCTTGAAGCCTGAAATGTTATTGCGAGTTCACAAGACTAGATTAGGCTCTTAGCTGGTGATATATGAGGTGAGATTAGTTGCTTCTGATTCACTTGGTTTCGTGAATTAGGAGTATCTATCTCTACTGTAGTGAAAATTTTCAGTGTATTCCCGCGTTTCACTGAAAAAATTTGGGGGAATGTTACAAATTGCGAGTAACCTTCCGATAATTGTGAAAAAAGTTAACTCGATCTATCAGATGGGAGCAAGAATGAACCATGTATTATGCATCGGGTGTCTCCTCCGTTCAGAGTCCATTTCATTAACGATTGCTATGTTTCATCTGTAGCTTTGCAGCTCATGGAGAATGATGTGGTTGCTGCCATAGGACCGCAATCCTCTGGAATAGCTCATGTCATATCCCACGTAGTCAATGAGCTTCATGTGCCACTGCTTTCGTTTGGAGCGACAGACCCGACTCTGTCTCCACTACAGTACCCTTATTTCATCCGTACCACTCAGAGTGACTCTTTCCAGATGCATGCGATCGCAGATTTGTTGAATACTATGGGTGGAGGGAAGTAGTTGCCATCTTTGTTGATGATGATTACGGTAGAGGTGGGGTTTCAGTCCTTGGTGACGCTCTGGTGAAGAAGCGTGCCAGGATTTCTTATAAGGCCGCCTTCACTCCCGAGGCACCGGAAAGCGCGATCAAGGAATTGTTGATTGGAGTGAATAACCTGGAGTCCAGGGTATATGTTGTACACGTCAATCCTGACTCCGGTCTTAAAATTTTCTCGATTGCGAAGAATCTCACAATGATGGGTGGCGGTTATGTTTGGATTGCCACTGATTGGCTTCCTTCGTTTTTAGATTTGTCTGATACGGTCGAGGCCGACACAATGAATCTCTTGCAAGGAGTTATAGCTCTCCGTCATTACACACCAGATACGAGTAGAAAGAAGAGCTTCTTGTCTCGGTGGAAGAGCTTGAAAGTCAAGACTACGGCTACCCCTAATTCGTATGCTCTGTATGCATACGATTCCGTTTGGTTAGCTGCCCGTGCTCTTGACACTTTTCTCAGTGAAGGCGGAAATATTTCCTTCTCTAACGATGCAAAGTTGGTTGGCTTGAATAGAAGCAGATTGAGCTTATCCACTCTCCGCGTCTTTGATGGAGGGACAAGATTGCTTCAAATACTTCTTACTATGAACTTCACGGGTTTAAGCGGTGAAATCCAGTTTGATCCGGATAAGGATCTGATCCACCCGGCAATGGATGTTCTAAACATTGGGGGCACAGGGACCCGCAGGATCGGATACTGGTCGAATTACTCTGGTCTTTCCGTCGTCACTCCTGAAACGCTGTATGCCAAACCGCCTAATAGATCGACTAGCAGTCAAAATCTTTATGGCGTGATATGGCCTGGTGAAATGACATCGAAGCCTCGAGGATGGGTATTCCCTAACAATGGGAAACCTCTGCAAATCATAGTGCCGAACCGAGTGATTTATAAGCAGTTTGTAGCGAAAGACCAGAATCCGCCAGGGGTGAAGGGATATTGCATTGACATCTTTGAGGCGGCCTTAAACTTGCTGCCTTATCCTGTTCCGCACGAGTACAGATTATATGGAGATGGCAAGGGCAACCCTGACTACAGCAGTATGGTTTATGAGGTTGCTCAGAACGTAAGTATCTTATTTAAAGAGTTACTTTTGTTCGATGAGTAGCTAAGTCGATCTTCATTTACTGAAGTTTAGAATTTTATGTTGGCTCAGGAAGCTATTGGTTCTTTAGCAATTATATTTGAAATCAAGATTGTTTTCTCTCTTGCTATGTCAGAATGTTGATGCGGCTGTTGGAGATATTACAATTGTCACAAACAGGACAAAGATTGTGGACTTCACTCAGCCATACATGGAGTCGGGGCTTGTCGTCGTTGTCCCCGTGAAGGAGCAAAAATCTAGTCCATGGGCTTTCCTCAAACCATTTACAGTACCGATGTGGTGTGTCACTGGTGCCTTCTTCCTCTTCGTGGGGGCTGTGGTTTGGATACTTGAACATCGGCTCAATCATGAATTCCGAGGTTCACCGAGGAACCAACTCATTACTATATTTTGGTTAGTGTGTTTGATTTCATTACTAGTTTTTGTTTGAGGAAGGGCAGCTACATGATGCTGAAGTTTCGGTGGGAGTGTCTATTTCCCTTGTGAATGATATATGAGAGCAAGAACCAAATAAAATTCCTACTCAGGATTTCTCTGAACTCGATATGCTTATTTTGTGGATCTGCTTTACGGTAACAGCATTCTTACACTGAAATTTCTTCCGGTCTTGCAGGTTTAGTTTCTCGACCATGTTTTTCTCGCATAGTGAGTATCCTATGTCTCATGCGTTGACTCTTCTGCATAAAAGATCTTCATTCTTGCTAATTGTTTCAGAGGAAAGATTTTATGACTTTTCTGGTTGACCTGACCAGGAGAGAACACTGTGAGCACCTTGGGCCGCTTGGTGTTGATCATATGGCTGTTCGTGGTACTGATAATCAACTCAAGCTACACGGCTAGTTTGACGTCAATCCTCACTGTGCAGCAACTGACATCCGGTATCGAAGGGATTGACAGCTTGATATCGAGTTCCGATCGAATCGGAGTCCAAGAAGGGTCATTTGCGTGGAAGTATCTCATCGATGAGCTTAACATAGCGGAATCTAGGCTCCTTGTGTTGAAAAGCCAGGAAGATTACGCGGCGGCTCTTGAGAAAGGATCAAAAGGAGGTGGAGTCTCGGCTATTGTCGACGAGCTTCCTTACGTCGAGCTTTTCTTGTCCAGCGCAAACTGTGCATTCAGGACAGTGGGGCAGGAGTTCACAAGAAGCGGCTGGGGATTTGTAAGTTCGTGAACAATTCTCTCCTTATCTCTTCATCAATTATGATTTTCGGAGGAATAGAAATCAAAGCTAATTTAATCAGGCGGTGCGAGATGATCTCTCTTTTTGTCGTATTGTTAATGGTCTTCTGATTGCTTCCTTCAGAGTTAACATGATCACAACCGGCACAAAATCTAACGTGGCTCTTGGCGTGCAATCTCCTTTTTTCAGGCGTTCCAACGGGATTCCCCTCTTGCAGTTGACTTGTCGACTGCAATCCTTCAACTTTCCGAGAACGGCGATCTCCAAAGGATTCGCGATAAATGGCTGTCTCAAGCTGGATGCCCAGGTCAAGCAACCACATCCGATGAAAACCGGCTCTCTCTGAACAGCTTCTGGGGTCTGTTCCTCATCTGCGGCATTGCCTGTATCCTTGCTCTCACTTGCTTCTGCTGTAAGGTCGTCTCGCAGTACCGCAGATTCAGCCCCGGGACGGAGGAACCCACGGTTGTGATCGAACCTGCCAGGACCCGGAGCACAGCTCGCTCGACCAGCTTCAAGGACTTGATGGTATTTGTAGACAAGAAAGAAGCGGAGATCAAGCACATGCTGAAGCGGAAGAAGAGCGAGGAGAAGCCGCAAGCCAACCAGAGCTCAGACGGGCATTCGACATTTTCTCCTGCCTAAGAGAGGAGGAGAATTTCTCTCGGGCCGTCACACATTCTTGTATTTTCTTCTCCATTATAGCCGTAGGATGTGCACAAAGTCAAGAGTATAGTTGTACGTCTATATCGTATTAGGTTGAGCTTCCACTATTTAAGCAAAGTGGAATCATGTAATGCACACGAAGGTAAACAAATTTTCGGAAGAAGGTTGCGTTTGTGTGCAATGCGTTGATGACTGCTAACGCCAAACGCATTCTTTTCGCTGGAAGAGTGTGGTCAAGGTCTGCTCTGGCTGAGGGCCAAAGGTTGCTCTGTATCGCAGGTGAGCGTGTCGATGCAGCAGAGAAGTTGGTCCGTGAAATTCGATCTAGAGATAGTCAGAATGGTGTAACCTTACGTCAAGAAGTGATCAGAATCTGGCTGGATCAGAATCTAGCCATTGTGAAAATATTTCTCACCTGCCAATGGTGGTGGGAAATTTCTGATGTGAATGCTGATTGGCTTACATAGCATCGTAGTCCGCGTTGATGTGGATAATTTTTGTTATTTTTTTTAAATTAGTTTTGTTTTTTCTGCGGTGGCTGGCCTACTTGATGGCCGGTGACCGCCAACGGGCAAAGGTCACGCTAGGGCCGACCTCGCATGTCGAGTGAGGCTCGCCCTAGCAGGGGCGAGGTTGCCCGAGGCTGGTGAGGTTATCTCTCTGGTATCTGGCGAGGGTCGGCCTCGAGCGAGGCTCGCCGTTGCCAGAGGGTCCTCTGGCACCCTCGGTGAACCCTCACCTTATCCAGTCCAAGTCCTCTGCAAATGGAGCAGGGCAAAGAGGGGACGACAGTGTCCAAAAGCTAGTTCCTCGGCAGAAACCAATCGGGCAATTGCTCATACGAGGCCGACCTGTTTGATCCGGGCTTCCGTGTCCGCCTAGGCAAGTGCGGACCTTCTTATTCACATCACTCGAGCCCAACTTCGGAAATCAAATATAGATTAAATGCTTCCTCTTACTTTGCCTTCTCGTATCCATTTCGTAGGTATTGTTCCTAGTTTTCGCATTCTACCTCCTTTATCTCGAAAATTTTCAGATGGTTTTTCTATGGTTTCCAATGTTGCAACACGTTCTAATCAATGTGTCGCTTCACCTCACACGGTATTTCGCGGCATACGACTCTTGGTAAAGTGAGAATTGCACCAGACGCAAAGAGACACCACCTTGCAAGTGAGCCTTCAAAGTTTCCATGACTCACCTGCAAGAAAATCGTCCAAGATATTTCTATGTCTAATGTACCAGGGCTGATTCAGTCTTAAATTGTTCAATTTACCTAATTTAGTTCTAAATCTTTTAATAATTTGCTAATGTGGCCCTTTTGATCAATTTTTTCCCCGAAACCGCTGACGTGGTGGTTCACCTATTGCCGACCATCCTACATGGACAGCTCTAAAAGGTAATAAGATGGACCATTTTTGCAAACTTTTTGATTTTTTTTTCCCTTCCTTTCTTTCCTTTACCCCATTTTCCCTTTGCTGGCCAGATGGCCACTTTTGAGGCCCTGTGGCGGAGGGAAATAAAAAGGGAATAGGAAAGGGAAGGGAAAAAGAAGAAGAAAAATGACATAAAAATTCAAAAAATTAAAAAATGGCATGATTGACACTAATGTGGGCAATTTTTCTATTTTTTTAAATTGTATTTATTTTTCCTTAGCCCCTATAGGATACCTAACATCCATGTTAGTGATTTTCAAAATTGGCCATAAAGACCATATTAACAAATCGTCAAAAGGTTTGAGTCTTCGTTGTTTTGTAGAAAAAACTTCTTGGAAAATGTTTTTCGGACTTTCCAATGTTTGGTTCGTGAAAAATAATCTAGTCTAGAAGAGGAAAAACATTTTCCTCATTGTTCCTTCCTCCTCTCCTTATTCACATTTTCTTTCTTTATAGTTATTTTTTTTACTTTCTTTTCCTTTTCTTTTTATTTATTAAAAATTCGATGGCCGGGTTGTGGTCGTCGCCGAGCTGTGGTCGATGAAAGAAGGAGGAAGGAGCGGCTGGCGTACGAAAGAAGAAGAAGCAGGAAGGAGAAAAGAAAAGAAAACATTAAAATAAAAGACAAAAATAATTAAAAACAAAAAATATTTTAATTTTTAATGTATAAATAGAAAAGGAAAATAAAGTAAAAAAAATTAATTATAAGAAAAGGAGTGTGAAAGAAAAAAAGATAAAAAATAACTAAAAAATTATCTTAAAATAAATGTAAAAATTATTAAAAGACGTGTATGGTCAAAATTGATTTCTTTACCAAATGGTGAAGATATTTTTTGATTAATTGCTGCTAACAAAATTTCTAGCAATGTTAGAGACAAGACCTCAAGAGGTACCGAAGAAGAAAATGATCAAAATTGAAGGCAACATCAGGGATGAAAATCGCATATTGAAGTGGGGGAAAGACAAGTAAATCCGATGCAAGCCAGAAGGTGAGCTTTACTCCCTTTGATAAGGAAAGTCTTGAAAATAAAACAACAGCATCCTCAAATTCCACAACAGTAAAAAACCCTAAAACCTAGCTAAACTGAGTTCCTTTTTTTTCAACCCCCCCTCTGGACATGACAAAGCTAAAAGCTAGCATAAACTAATGGTTCCAGACTCTTCTGCTTTAGGTACCGAAGTTAACAACAGAATTTTAATGGAGTTCTCTGATTATCTTTGATCCGAGAAGTCAATTCCCGAACCTCTTATCGTCGCGCTTGCTTCGGAGAATGTTTGAGGCCGTCAAGTGCTTAAAATAGACTCCAAATGAAGCGTTGAGGATCATACGAGGTGCGTTCTTGACTTCTCCAAAAACTCTATGAGCTAATATACTGTCCCTTAATCGCCTCGCTCCTCCCCATGGAAACTCCCCTCCTCCCTCTTGCTCTTGCCTTCTAAATTGAACTGTTCAAAAGAGAGGGGAAGCATTAAACGTTTAGGGAAAGGAAATCAAAAGGGATATAGTAACACAAACATTTGTCAAGGCAAACAAAGAAATCAAAGAAGATTCTGTCTCGTCCGGAGACGGTGGAGAAAGAAAAGGTCAGCATGTGGTATTAGGGTTATTGATATTGCTCAACTACATGAGACAATTGTTTGTTTCCACTGACAGCGAACAAAAATAATATAGGAAAGATTTTTCCTCCATCGATAGAGGAACGGAGAACAAATCTAGATTCACAAGGACGCATTTTTCGACGTTCGGAGCGATAATAACTTAAAAAACCTAGGGCACCCAACAAAGGCAATGCTGCTTGATTCGAAAAGCAGATAGCTATCTACCTAAGATTTAGAGGGTAAAACTTACCTCGGAAACAAGGAGAAAAAAGAAACATCAAGATGAGATGGCGTTTTCTACTCAAAAAGAAGGAGATGAGATGAGATGATTTTTAACTTACCAAAGTGCATGAGAAGCTAATTGTTCTCGGGTGATAAAGAAGCCCTAATCCTCTCAACGGTGCAAGCAATCAATTGTTAACGGTAGCGACTGATCCCAGGGAAAGCTTAGCAGTAGGGACCGAATCGACCAGAATTTGAAACGCGACGGTCAAGAGAGATCCGTTGGATGCCACTTCGCCACTGCCTTGCATGGACGAGCCGCCAGGAAGTATGGAGAACCCCGAGGGAAGAAGAGCCACGTAATCAGGATCTCCGCCGTTTAGAACCACATTCATCGCAACGATGTCAACCGGAGCATATACCACAAAAGACCCTGTTGCATCAGTGCAGCTCTCTTGCAATATCAGCATGTTGCTTTGGCTTGAATTTGCACTCTGGAGAACATTCACAACAAAGGATTTGGTTAAATTGGTAACTGAAGAATTTAGCTGCCACATTAGGACAGAAACAAAGCTCACATTTACTCGCAACAGAGACACACAGTTGCCGGTGTCCCGGCCATTAGCGATGTGTGCCATTTCTTGAACAATCCCTCCATTTGAGAGAATATCCCACTGCACAGTAGCAAAAAGATAAGAGCATCAAATCAACATTACAAGAGCTTCCATTTTGCTTATCCAAGCAACATAACCACCACACTCAAAAGGACTTTGGATACTTCATAGAACAAAATCTTCATTTAAGAAAACAAATGATCAATCATTTATGGCTATATCATCACCAATTAAGGTAACGAAATGTAGCACGATATCTTATATAGGACATACCAGTACTAGTAGAATGCATTTTAGCCCAAAATCGTGTCTAAAGAATTTTGGATAATGTTAGCTAATTGAGGCATTAAATGAATCGCCGACCAACAAACTGCGCCGCTCTCTCCATTATCCTTGCACCCGAATGAGGAGAAGAAGGAGGAACGACAACATGGATTCGCAAAACTCGCTCGACATGTATCGAGAGAACAATGTCTAGTTGACTGAACCCTGATAAGATCCTTTTAAGGTAAAAAATCTCGAATTTAACATCCTAATAGAAGAAATAAAAAGGAAAAGAAAAGCACAGGAAGCTGTACATATTAATGGCAATGGAGAATATTTGCATAGAATTTATTAGAAATCCATTTAAATAATTCAAATTATATTTCTTAGTTTGTCAAGTTTACCAACCACACAGGCAGATAATTGTTTCCATCAATGCGATGAAGAAAGTAAATTCTTCAGACATCTTTCCATTTATTCCGCTTCTCATACTAAAAACAACATATGCTATAGACCTGTTAAGGAAAGAAAATTGCATAATGCATATATAAGCTGATAAACTTTTTCCCTACCTCGCTTCGAGAATTCTCGTCACGAAGGAAATCAAAAACCTGCTTGGGGGAAACTGGCAGCCAGAAGGAAGTGGCAGCGCATAGAACTATTCCCGGAGGCCTGCCCGGATCATCCACACTTTTCCGAGTCATCACACGCACGTCATCTGCTCCGGTTCCGGATAATGTCGTCCATGTATGAGCTGTAGATGCACTGACTCCGGCACAAAAGCTTATTACCATCCTCTCAGCGAGCTTCATCATGCTTTTTCTCCCTTCGGGGCTCGTTATGACTTTGGAAAAAAGCAACGAGTCAAAAGTTTAAACTCATTCAACCTCAATGCTTCCGAAATGTTACCGCCGAAAAACCTTTGATAGTGTATATTGCATTTTCTACACTATAACCTTAGCTAACTGAAAAACTGAAACATTTTTGGAACCAACGAAATTAATGGTAAGGATAGCCTTAGTGAAAATCAGTACTCACAGACAAAGCACTAGGTCACTATGTAAAGCCCTCAGATCTTAATTGAACCCGAAACTCGTGAGAGACACGGATGAAAAATTAATCAGAAGGGGAAAATATGGGGATAAACAATAAATAATACGTGTTTGCTCAAGAGGAACCTGAAAACCCTAGACACGAGTAAGAGAGAAATGGTATTCGAGTATTTATGAGTGTAGGCCACAAACTAAGAGATGCAGAATATCGATTTCCAATCAAATAAAAGAAAAATATCGGCATTCATAGTCAAATAAAAAATCTCAAAAGAAAGTCGAAATAAAAAACATTACCACTAACATCTCCGCTAGAAATATGAGTTGCCATGGCACTTGCGAGACGTTCACATTGTCGATCTAAGGTAGCGACCCAGCGTTTGGCCCCGAAAGCATGGCCAGAGCCACAAGCTGCCTGTATAGGTTATGCACTCCTCTATGATCTACTTCCACATGCTCAAGCCATGTGACCTACACCATGATTTTATTCACTCACCTTTTTCTTATGGAATAATGTAGCTGATACGAGAATTAGAAGAGAGTAAAACAATCATTATACCCTAGAGTATCCGTTCGGCATTTCTTGAATCAGACATCCCGAAGGCTTCCTACGGCATCGAACCGCTGGGTTTTGGCGTAAAGTGTCCAAAGAAACATCAACCACTGCCCAAATCCCATCACTATGCTGTTTGCAGTAGCGCACGAAATGAACTTCCCGAGTAGGAACAAGCGGCGATGGAACTTGAAATTCAGCTGTCACCTGGGAATTCATGAGATCAATCGATCAAATAATCAGACACACTAATGGAGGCTAAGTGCTCACTAAATTCCCAGAGCTCAACTGTTTTGCTTGATTAATCATAACCACACTAATTTTGGGCATTAGTTTGATCTACTTAAGTTTGTTTGGGTAGAAACACACATGAGTCAGACGAATTGAGTGCAGATACATACCACTTGCAGGGCTCCATTGTAATTCCCTGCCACCCCAGTTGATAGAACTTCCAAAGTCATAGCTCTTGAGACAATGCTTGAGAAAATAGTGGACCACTGGTTCTGCAATCATATAGCATTAGCAAATGAATGATTGAAAGGTAATTTGAACCAACAATTTTGCCTAATTTAAATAAACTTGGCTACATTGTGAATATCTAGAAGTATCAATGTAGCCAATTAAGGAGGAAGCCCTACCACATCCATGAGAATCTCAACAAGACTGATGTGATTCATGATGATGACCCGAGTTTCTCGTGAAACCTCACGCTTAAATCCGGTGGAGTTCGTTATGATCCCGTGAGGAAACGCACGAATGTACTCGTCTTCATTTAGCACGCTTGAAGTGCCATCAAGTCCCACAGTCCACATGGGTTCTCCCACCTGCGCCATTCGGATAAGTTCCTCCATAGCCGCCACTGCCAGTTCAATTATCATTGGCTTCTCGGCTTCAGTCGGTGCGGTGATTGAACGGAAAAGTCCCCGCTCCCATAAACGTCACCCCCGACACCTGATTGGCCCGAGAAACTTCCGAAACCAAGATCAAGTGGGCGAGGAGGGACCGGAGAGGAAAGAGGAGGGTATTCCCTATCGCTTGCCTACATACCTTGCAGCTATTGCCGATATCCTATCAATCTGAGACCAAACGAAGAATCAAGATATAGTTTAAGTAAAAGGTCATCTTTAGCTTACATAGTTTTGGTACTCATATAACAATATTCGTCTATCCAGTACGCTGTTCGCAAAACATTACGTTCACAAGCTGTACTGGATTGCGAACCGAGTAACAACAGTCCGAGTAACAACAGTCCGACCTCACTTTTTCTGAAGTGCATGGTCGTCACCAACTCGGTCACTGCGTATGGGAAACAAAGTTTCAGTCCATCTCTAATAAAGACCCAGAAAATTACTTTACCTCTTCTCTTAGACGGAATTTTCCAGCCTCAAGTGATGTTCATCGAAGACATCTCTCCTATGGCAGTTGGGCCGCCACAGTTGGGACAGGAAGCACTGTTGAGCGCTTCTCGGTACCTCATGTTATCTGCCCGGAGCTTCTCGTTCTCGTTGCGGAGCTGTGTGTTCTCGTGGCGCTCATGTTGGGTCTGAGAGGAAATAATCAGAGCAACTTTAAATCATAGGAAATATAAGAAGAAAAAGTATAAAAACCAATGCGGGGTTGGTAGCCACAGTCGTAGATCCATCCACTTTCCGTATTCCAAAAGCGATACTTATCTTTCCTTATTCAGGTTTGGGTGCATCTTATTAGGTTCATGGTGGCCATGATCAGCTAGTGCAGGACCAACGTCAATGTCCCGTAAGTTGTAAGGTCCACAGGTTTCCAAAGGCAAAATGCCGTGAAGAATTATTCAAGATACCGGGTGAACCTTGAAACTTCTAAGCACCTTTCTTGATTACTCTAGAATGCGATACGGGAAATGTACTCTGGAGATTTCTCATCGATCTCCGCCATCAGACTGTTTGGAGACCAATTGGTGTAATTAGAGGTGCCGCTTGTATTATTACACGTTATTACTCTTATATATATTTTGAGGGCTAAGGAAGGTGTTCATTTTACATACATTCACTTTTTTTTGGGGGTTATGTAATTTACCTTCATTTGAGTGCGCTTGTTTTGGAACCAGAACTTGACTTGCAAAGGTTCAAGCCCTAATTGACGCCCCAGTTCCTTCCTCTGCTTATCATCCGGGTGCGGACACTCCTTGAAAAATCTAAACCCAAAAAAAAAAAAAGGGCCAAACCATTAAGAAACATGTGAAAAAAAAATCATTTTTGAGAGGGCAAGGAAAAAAAAAAACACAATTCAAGGGCAAAACTCACGCTTCCATTTCTTGAATCTGGTGCTGGGTGTGACGATGGTAGCGCTTCTTCTTCCGGCGCTCATCCTGCAGATCGTCGCCGCCGGAGGCCGGCCCCTCGTGGTTGTCGCTGCCGGACTTGTTGCTGTCGAAGTCATCATCTCGGAGGCGAGCAAGCTCACTCTCTGACGGGTTCCCCGCCATGTCTAGAGGGTGAAGCTGCGGACCGCTGCCGCCGCCGCCACCATCCATCAAGTTTTGCTGGAACACGTCCATCATAGAGATCTCCTTTAAAGATTCCCAATGAAATGCTTATGGGTTTTGAATCTAAGCAAAAAGAAGAAGAAGAAGAGGAAAGAGAGACAACGCAAAAATGACCATTCTCAAAAGAAAGCAAGGGAAGAAAAAATCACATCAGTCCTAATTAATTAACACACGAGCGAGTGTGTGAGAGAATGTTTGGAGATAATAGGGGGGGAGCACAATGGCAACAAGGAGTGGTGTATATAAATGAGAAGAAAAAAAAGTTGGGTATGGCTCTAAAAGGCAGGGAAAACGAGGAAAAAAGGAAAAGAATTAACCATTCATGGGCAGGTTTGATAATGAAAAATTGAGCAATTAAAACTGCAATGTAATGGTATTGCAAACAAGCATAAAGCCAGGGTTTTGAATTTCTACATAGGACATACCCTTTTTTTTATTTAACAAAAAAAATGGGTTTCATGTATTTCTACCAAAGAAAAATAGGGTTACATGTACGAGTGGCGATAGAACTGGAGGAATTCACGCGTTTTTCCGAAGATCGAGATGGGTTTTTCTTGAAAGAGCAAAATATTGAAAGTGACAAAAGATGGGAGGTCAAACTGAAAAATTCAAAGAAATTTCTGGAAAAAACAGAGAGGAGAGGAGAGCTTTGACTCCTGTGACGTGCGAAAGGGTCGATGAACCCAGAATCTAAAAATCTGTCGGAGAATGAGGTGGAGAGACGACTGACAAGACTCTTGACTTTCAGGACACAAAAAATAACCTTCACCTTGTGGAAAAAAAAGATTAGAATTTTGCAACGAGAGAGAGAGAGTTGGTTTATCAGGGAAACAAGAGGGTGAAATGAAGACCAAAATGGCAGAAGAAGACAGAAATCCCGACGAAGAGTTTCACCTTCACAGAGCTTCAAGAAAACCAAAAACTGACCTGAGCAATCCCGAAACCACCGACGTTTCCGCTGGTGCCGATCATAGGAGGCATGTCTCTCGCCGGAATCATGAGCCGAGCAGGCATTATTCTCAGTGTTCCTCTGGGTTTTCCTTGTTAGGAACGGTGGTGATTTTAGGGCTGGGACTTGTGAGAATTATGTCTGGAGGTCTGAGAATGAGGCTAAATATAAGGTCACTCCAAGAGAGAGAGAGAGAGAGAGAGAGAGAGCCAGATAAGCCTTGACTTGGGTCCGGTGTTGCCGTTAAAAAAAATTAAATAAGATATCGGAATTTTTTTTTTTGGGCGAGAGTTAGTCCATGTCTGTTTTCCTCTTACGTCCCAAGAACACGAGAAAAGTGCAGGGGATAAGGGTTGACAAATTTCTGTCGACCTTGTCCTCTTCTTGACAGAACCGAAATCAGGACGTAAAAATGAAAAAGCAAGCATAACGCCCGCTAATCTCTCGCTCGCTCTCTCTCTTTCTCTTTCTGTGTCGTCTTCTTCACCTACTGAACGTTCCGTTTCGTTTTCGTTTCATTTCATCTTTGTTCCATCCATGCTCTGCAACAAGGGAGAGAACCCCAAAAACTTAAGCAAAGATAACACATCATGTAAAAAGTAAAAAAAATCCTGGGTAGTGCGTAGAAATCTCTGTTAAGCCTGTCTATTCAAGCACAGGAAGATAAAACAGATTACTGCAAAGTTTTGCCACTGATAACCGCATGAGAGATCGTTGCCAACAGGTAAACGAATGCAAAGTAAAACTCGGAGAAGAACTGCAGGACTTACTCTGAGAAATAACATAGAAACATAAATATGTAGAAGGATGAGGGGAGATCTTCCTGGGGTTATTCCGTGTTTTGGTGGAACCCTAACACGGAACCATTTTCTTGGCTAGAGATGGAGAGAGAGAGAGAGAGAGATGAAGAAGAAGAAGATGATGTAGGAAGGAAGCACAGGCGAAGAGAGGGAGAGGAAGAGGGAGAGAAATGGCAGTGAGAAGTAATTGCAGAGGGCATCGAGAGGGTGCAACGGCATTAAATGGTGGAGGGGGTGGGGTGTCAATGAATTCAATGTGTGTGTGTGTGAGAGAGAGAGAGAGAGAGAGAGAGAGAGAGAGAGAGAGAGAGAGAGATTTGATGCTTAATCTGATTTCACAAGTGATTCGTTGTTTCTTTCTCAGCCACCCTCAAGTTTTCAAACGTCATACACAGTCCATTGTGCTTTCCTGAACTCTCTGAGATCCTGAGAAAAGTCCAAATGATTGATTAACAGATAGTGTCACTCTTGCACCAAAGACAATGTAAAATGATCTTTATACATGGAGTACCGGCACCAGCATCCCAAATGAATTCAAACGTTTGAACAACTCCAGGACTGAAAATGAGAGGTTAGAAGGATCTACGTCGTTCCTCTTCTTTGTGCAAAACCATCAATTTGGATTTCGAACATCATATGGTCCAACCTATTAAATTACTTATGTGACTTTATATTGGCGATTCATGTGTAGATTGAAGCGTATCGTGTGGGATACGATTCTAATTCGCTTACTTTTCTTTTAATATCACATAATCAATCTTTATTGTGTGATCTTGACGAGATAATGATACTAAAATGTATTGACTATACCTTTTGACTATTGAATCAACCAAATTATATCAACTTGGTCGATTCGATCTTTTGGACACGCCATTACGTTCGAAAGCAAACCAAGCTAATCCTAAAAGATATGCATTTCGATGGTGCTTGTCTTGTAAAACCCATTTACTTTTGTGACCGGGTATGTTCGAACTTCTTCTCTGGGCAGGATATCTAAACATGCTTCATGGGTATGTTAGCTTTAAGTTCCATGATTTCGTTTTCGCGAAATAACGTTGTCGATAATCTCACAAATGGGAATGAACACGAAGGCCAAACTTGAAGCCTAAAGCAAGCATTCCTTATACAGATTCATTATTTGGTAGGAGACTCAGAAAATTGCATGAGATAGTGAGGATGAAGTGTGACACTATGAAAACGAAAACCTAACTATTTTCCCTTTTTGGCGAGAATGTCTTCACTGCTATGCTCAACTTCCTAAATGACTTTCATTCAAATATGGATTAATACCACGAAAACTTCAAACTGGTACACCCGTGACAAATTACTCTAGACTATCTTTTTGATCTCAAAAAATCTCGAACCAATACACTTGTGACCAATTTACCAAAACTGATATATTTGCGATAAATTTATCTCCCGTTAATTTTCGTTAAATTTAACATCAAATTGCTTAATTGGATGGCATGTGGCACTTTAAGATTATACCACTTTGGATTTTTACCCACTATTTATCACAGGTATATCAATTTAGGGTTTTTCATGGTACTAATCCAATTTAACGAAGGGTAAATTTGTTATAGATGTAATAGTTTGGGTTTTTTGTGGTAAAAAAATTAGTTGAGATGAATTTGTCATAAATATACTAGTTTGGGATTTTTTATGGTCAAAAAAATAGTTTGGTGTAAATTTGTCACAGGTGTATCGGTTTAGGATTTTTCGTGGTCAAAAAAATAGTTTGGAGGAAATTTGTCACAGGTATACCAGTTTGGAATTTTTCGTGGTATTAACCCTTCAAATATTGATAGTTTTAGATTGAGGAGCCTAACCATTTTGTCAAGAAAACTTAATACTTCTATAGGGATTCTTTTGATGTTATCAAGTGATGCAATATACCCTTGCAGAGCGAAACCCATATTTGTATTATCTTTTAATATATTTATGATCTTTGCATATGCAAATTTCTTGTCTACAACACAGAGAGTCGTGACAGATGTCATCCAGTATAGCTTTCCTTAAGGTATTACGATTGCCAGACAATTTTCTAAGTAATTTTATGACGTACAAAATAAAATTCACGTCTCTTCCCAAACAGTAATAAGCCCTTTGCACCAAGACGGTAAGACTAAAGAATTTGTGAAAATGAAATCCTTTAGCCTCATTCAAGGCCTTTCGCAAAAGAACATCAAACCCTAGATATCGCGGCCTGTACAGTACAAAGTGACGACCAACAACACTACCTACCATGATCATATTATGTTGTACTGTATCGAGAGAATGGTTATATGTTCTATTTACACATCTTTGTCGGCAGCATTTACCATGGAAACCTTGACAAACCAGGACAAGAAAGCCCACATGCTGAATTCAAGCGTGAAGGCTAGATGCTTTTCCATTGACCAAAAATGAAAAGATCTTCGGCAAAAACAAGTCTTGATAATTATTATTGTGAAACAATGAATGGTTTTCGGTGCCCTCGCAATTCACCCGCTTAAAATTCCGAATAAAAGCGCTCAAACCAATATACCGATAGAATCGAACGTAGCTCTCCCATGACGATATCTTATCGGGCAACTGATGGTGATTGAATCGCGACCGCGCTGAAATCATAAAGGCGGAGTACGAGGGGAACGTACATTTCAACTCCTTAAGTCAGAAAAAACTAACTCGGTTCCGATCCTTCCAAACACTCACAACCAATTAATTAAATTTCCTGTCAGGATGGCGTCATTCTTCTTCAATTCCCCATTCACTGCCCCACCCGAGACAACTAATAAGAAGAAAGAAAGTAGATTGTTCTTTGTGGGATGAACTGTTCTTGTTGCATATGATTGAGCAATTTATTTCAGCAAAAGAAAATTTTCGAATGAAAACTATAATCAATACCTAAGTAGTACCGTTGAAATGGTTCGTGGGGATGCTGGATTCAAGTGTCGTAGGCTTGTTCGTAGTAGCGCTAACCACGTGTCGATCGCAGTGTCCGACATGACATGGAGATCTCCAGAGAGTGCTTGTGCTTCTAGATCATGCACATAAGCATGAATTTGCATCGTCATAAAATTCTTTGGTGGGATTTCATGACGTAAAAATTTTTTTAAGATGAGTAAATGTTGGAGAGACTGAAGTTTCCAAATCCACATGCCTTCTCACTTCTGCATCTTTTTTGCGCCATCAATGGCTGAAGTAATTAATGGAGGCTGGGCATGGGCAATGACCATTTAATGCATTCATGCCTTTCTCGTACCACTTGTCTCTATCAGCTCTAGAATCAAATCACGAATAAAAATAACCTGACCGCTATTTGCCAAATTGTATTTAGAAACAAATTATCAATCCACCATGCATCGCAATGGATTAATACACTTCCCACATTCCCAAAAACGAAAATTTACCGG
>JAGVVM010002778.1:0-48931 GCA_019149425.1 Psidium friedrichsthalianum
CCCCCCCCCCCACTCTCCGCTCGACTTCGCCCTACCAACTAATCCCAAGCCCGACCTCCGGCCCCCCCTATTCCCTCCCTCTCCTTCTCCTTTTTCCCCCCCTCCCTTCTCCTTTCCTTTCTCCTCTTTCTCCCCTTCTGCTTCCTCCCCCCTTCTCCTCCCCCTCCTCTCCCCCTTCCGCACCCCACCTTCCCCCTTCCCCGTTTTTTCTGAAATTTGTACAACCAGATGGTGAGTCGAGCCATGGCCATGCAATAAAGAGCGGGGGCAAATAAGGGCAGTGCTTGGTACCAGGGGTGAGAGCGATACGGTGGTTCAAGCGACGCCAATGAGTACCAAGAGCAATATGGAGAAAACTGAATCGGTGACATTCGCACCGATCTTAAAACCTCTCTTCGCATAATGCATGTAAAAATAACGAATGAGAGCTTGTGCATGGTCTCTAGATCATTCGTAATGATCAATGATCATTTTTTCCGTTGGTTCTTTTAGTTTTAATGTTTTCACGTTATTAGATTCTCTTCAAATGGAAGCTGCATATATCTGTTGGCTACTCAAGTAGGGTACAACAACCATGATGGATGACCTCAGTGGCCACTCGTCGTCATGCTGTAGGAAATCAAGGTTGCGGGGGTGCCGAATCCCACCCTTAAGAATAGGGGGTGGGATCACGTGAGGATGGGAGCCAAAAGTTTCGGACCCGCACACAGCCGCATAGCATGCCACAGTATGTATAGCTTTGACATTTAGAGAGAGAGAGAGTAAGGTTATTAGTGCTTTTTGCTGATAATGAAAACCAAAAGCAAGGTGTTACTTATGTCATAAAATGATGTCCCCATCTTTCCTGTCTTACATTAGTGATTATGGTTTTTTGGATGGCGCTGTTGTGTAAAAACAATTTTGTAAGTGACGTGATCAAGAGAATAGCAAGAACTGTTGAGAACTCTACTTTGTTCGGAATCCAACATATAAATATAAAAAATCTTGTTTTTAGTGGCATGAGCCTAGGTAAGGAAAATCATATTTAAATTGTATGATAATTTAGAATTCTTGTTTGAAATGGAATTATCGTACCACCGGTTATTTCCCCCCGAAAAAGAGAGATTTCGGCTTTTGTTTTCGTACCTCCTAAACAACAACCCCTATCCATCCGAGAAGCTGCCCAACGTCCAAAAGGGTCAACTCTCTAGGACTTGGAACTAATGCCATAATGTTTTAGCTTCTCTTGTCTCTATGAAGTTGGAGCAATGGACAGAATTATTAAATAGGAGAGTACTACGATCAATCTCTGACATAAGCTAAGGTCTCGGACATCTTGTTTAGACAACATTGCTCCACGATTGCTTGACGCATAAATGCTTATTTGACAATAATAGATGAACTAGATTCATTATCGACATGTCAGTTCTGTGTCGCGAGCAACACGAATAATAATGGACTAGATTCGGGCCTTGAGAACTGTAGAGTAGGTTTTGGTTGTCGATTGAGGGTGGCCCGTGCTCAGGAGAAGGAATATATTGTGGACACGGTGAGGAGGCGCTCAGCTGGGTTATAACGTCTGCCCAATGTGAAGTGCCGTGGACGCAAGGGCTTGGACCTCAAGACGATCATCTTCAACTCACACTACCAGTCAGGATACACTGCGGTCCTGTGGCCGAGCCTTTTGTCGCTTCTCGGTGGGATGGTTTCTTCTTCAACATCAGCAATTCTTCGAAATCTGTAGCTCTTTCGATGTATGGCGGAAGTACTTGGCAATTTAACTTGCATACAAGAAAGAGTGACTTTCGATTTGTGCTCGAGATTGAACTGTACACGACATTTTCGTCGAAGAGTGCTGCAACAGTCCGATTCGTTGTCTGCATTTCCAGGGTAGCGTTGAAGGATAAGAATTTACAGTTGATCCCAAAATTGAATTCAAAAAGGAGGAGGAGAAAACTATTTCGCATATTCGCATATGTTTTTGGGTGGGGGGGGGGGGGGTTGGGGGAATGGGTTCCTAGTTTATCTACTTCTATCGCAATCGGTGCAA
Source organism: Psidium friedrichsthalianum (assembly GCA_019149425.1). Classification (NCBI taxonomy): domain Eukaryota; kingdom Viridiplantae; phylum Streptophyta; class Magnoliopsida; order Myrtales; family Myrtaceae; genus Psidium; species Psidium friedrichsthalianum. The sequence goes on from JAGVVM010002778.1 coordinate 2,030, forward strand.
ACTTTATTGAACCAACGTAGCCACTTCCAAGATGGTTTTATGTAAGTCCTAAAGGGGGATACCATTCATTTCACAGCCATCAAATTTTACACGCCAGAATATGGTGTGATAGTGCAAATAGAGGCCACGAGGCATGATATCCGACTCATTGTTGACGCCATGAGCATGGTTTAGCAAGAGGAATGTAACTAGGAAAACCTGACGTTATAGTGCTCGAGGAACACGATTTTCTATTATCATTTCATCTCACTTCACTTATCTGAAGCAAATGATGAACTATCAGGCACGTTTGGTCCGCAAACAAAGCATTTGATGGTGCATATTGAATCGAAGAAACCAGATAAATTCGTATAGAGCGCCTAATACTAACTTTATCGAAGCCCAGGGTGGGAAAGATATTATTCAACTCAAATCGGATAAGCAAACTTTTTCTATGGAAAAAAAAAGAAGGCAAAATTTTTAGAAGATGAAGCTATGAGACACAATCAGTGCCAATGCTACAAACGCCTGCGATCACCTTGCGATGGTTGCTCATCCTAGGCAACTACACCATCTTGCCGGGCATCTCGAGTGACCCGCTCTCCACCTGAGCTCCCATGGACCCACCATGGCACTGATCATGTTTAAACGTTATGTTCAAGAGAATCGAGATGAACAAAGTGTGGGGGAGCGTTTCAGGTTTCGTCTTGAACTCTGAAATTTACCCTATCACAGGTTTCATTAGCAGTTCGGGTTTATCTAGATTTCACATGTATTCTTTAATTGAACGATTGCAATGAATTATCACATCAAATGATAATCATTTATTGTTATCATCTATACTACTTACCATAACTCATTTTTAGAAAATGAAGAATATAAAATTTTAACAAAGTACAAGGTCTTAATCATGGATATCACCGGAAATGAAAACTCAGATTAATGATTTCAGATTATATACTTATCATTGGACACCATGAAATACCAAAGAATAGTGCAAAGACATTAAACAAGAAAAATATAAAGACTTGTTCTAGGTTCCAAGTTCCATCTCTTGAAACTTGAAAATTACTCGTCGGAACAGGTTCCCCAATTTTTGGAACCTAGAACCTGGAATCTACCATGTTTCAACTGATATTGTTTTCAATTCTATCTTAGAACCATACTCACATCTAAACAAAAGAGAAGAAAATGCACTCAATTTGAGGATGTGTTGTTTCTATTGAAAGCGTTTTTTGAAAATTAGTTTCCGGAGTTTTACCATTTGGTTCGCAAAAAATGACTTAGTCAAATAAAACACTCCTTACAAAAAAAAAAACACTTTTTTTTTTTTTTCTTTTGTCTTTTGTCTTTTTTCTTTTTTCTTTTTTTTTTTTTGGGGGAGGGACTTTCTGGTTAGAGAAAAATTCATGGTAAAATTACGAAATTGAATTGCCAATCTAAAAAAGGTGAAAACATTTTCCAGAATTTTGTTCATCTCAAATTTTAATTTATTATTATTATTATTTCTTTTTCTTCTCCCTCTACCACTCGCTGAGCTTCCAAGATGGCCAATGATTGGCATAGATGCGGGTTGGTGAGATTGAGGCTCGCGCGAGGTCACTGCCTTCTAGTCGCGGTAGAGGAAGAAGGAAAAACAAATAATAAATAATAAATAAAATAATAAAAAATTATTTGAAAATTCAAATAGTTTTTACTTGAGATAAAATGATGAGATTGAAATTATTTTGCAAATGAGATCACACACCAGAAAGCTTTTTTGGTCAAATATCACCAAACAAAAGAAAACTAATCATTTTCCTAAAAATGATATTTAAAAAAATATTTGCTTTTACAATGAAGTTTTTCACCAAACAAATGCACGATGGACTTATCTTGCTTCTCATAGTCGCAATCTTAGAGATATATTCGGGAGATTCTTTCTATTTCCCTTGGTTGTAATTAATATGTTTGTATTTTAGATAGTAAGCTCATAAATAGGCTCGTGTACCGTTGGTTTGATGAATCTCTAATTTTTCATCACGAATCTCAACTCATAATAATTTTGAAATCTTCCCACTTTTCAATCCTCTCGTTTTCTCAAAATTCTGAAACAAAACCTAAAGATCTAAGATTCAGTCTATGCAACACTCACAGGATAATCCATCCAATGAGAGAGATAGGGACAAGCTCGAACTCGTCCGAACCAATCGAGCCGTGTCCGTCTACTTGTCACTTGTAACTGAGACATGATGGTGTTCAAACTAACGGCACAGACCCATTTCCCATTTGCAGACTAAGAAGTGAGGAAACAAAGAAGAGACAAGGGGCCAGGATTCGTCCTCTCCACCCGACTTCTAAACGGGTCAGGCCTTGCCACCGTAATGGGCCACGGTAGGGACGCAAGGCCCAGTAAGGCCGTCACTGAACATGTACAACTGATGTGCCCCCACTTCGCATGATGTCCACCGCCATGCTTCATTGCTATGCACATTAAATTCATATGAACCGAAGCGCAAAGTTGGAGTACGTCAAGTCTATTTTCTTTAGGAGAAGATTCATGGACCTGGGTTTATCGACTAGAGTCGGTATTTACATGTCGAGGAAATGATCGAGCCGGTCGGATTCATTCAATCTTTAGGTATTTAGATGCCGTCAAAAACGGGTGTACTTCAAAAAAACCTAATAATATTCGCATGACTCCAACAATAATATTCAAAGATAAGCCACCGCTTGCACACTCGTGCCATCGCTTAACTGGGCAAAGCATGCTTCTGCTCATGTCATTCCGACCACCCCGGAAAGGAATCTCAAGACTTCAAAAGGAACTCTAAAGCTCCTACATGATCAAGGACGTCCATGAGCGGAAAAAAAACAAGAAAAGAAAACCCTAAATATCCAAAACCCCATCTCTCACAAACCGGCCAAGTCGCCATAAAAAGCAACTGCAGGCAAAATGCCAGAATTTTCACAGGTGGTACATTCGGTTTTTTCATAGCACATTACATGAATTTGCTGTTGGGATCTTGGCCTCTTGCAATTATTTTAACAGGACCACCCAATATTTGCCGTCGCATGGCAAGCAAAGCAAACTGCGAGTGAAACCTTCCCTCCTCCGCCTGCAACACGTATTCATAACGCTCTCGCTCACCTGTCGAAAGCAATAATTGCTGCGAAGAAAAAGGAGAGGAATTGCGCATTTGGCATTTACCTGAGATGCGGACTGTTGCAGGCCCCATCGGATGCTGTTGCTGATCCACGGAGGCGACATCTCTCCTCCGAGGTGTCCATGTCCGAGCGGAGAATCTGACAAATCTCATCTGGGTCGTAGTTATGATGTCTCTTTGGATCGAATGCAGAGAGAGAGTGGGCCGTGTAGTTTCACCATTACAGTACTCACGCATGGAGTGTGCGCCCCCCTGGCAAGTCCGATTGGACCGAATCGGGTTCCAAAGACCAAACATTATATCTATCTCCCAGTGCAGTGGACCTCCTCCATCGATTTCGTACCGAGGCATTGACTCGCAGGCGCTCTAAGTCGTCATTTTCCCTCGTTTTCTATGCTCGGAATCCCACCTCCCTCTCTTTGGATGTAAACTAGCAGAAGCGGGACTTTGATTTGCGTCCGTCCGCCCTTTTCCTAGAGAATAATTCGATATGAAATGTATGAGGGTTGAATTTACGGATGCGAATCGGTTCGCCAGGTTACTCCTTTCCAGCACATGCATTGACTTGATCCGATGACTTGAAAAGGAATCGGACCATCTTTAGGTAATTTCGTTAAGTCAGCATTTTAACATCGTCCTTGAGCATGATAGGATCTTAAGGGAAAATATTTCCCTGATAGTATCGTTAGGACGGTACAATCTCAACCATATTCATTGGTTGATTGGGAGATAGCGTGATTAGAAATAACTAACAGTACTGTCAGACTGTCATGCTAGCAGTTTCTAATCTTAAAAGAGCTTTCTGACGTGTAGGGTAATTACGACTCACACTAACGTTTTTTTTTAAAAATGTTGCAAATATTAACTCGAGTGAGAAAGATGGGGAGAGGATGGCTATAATCCTCAAATCGACAGATGACGAAAGCCAGTGTAAAATTTTCTTTACATTGACAGTCTAATGCATGCTATAAGTTACTATAAATTCAATCGTCTTTTCAAACTCTTCAAGAACCTATGTTCTACACCATTGACTTGAGAGCAGAAGAAGAGAGATGGGGAATAGGTACAATCCACAAATCAAGGCACCACTGGAGCTGGTGTGAAATTTTCTTTACAACGACGGTGTAATGCGTTCTATATTTATTAAGAGATGGGGGCTAGGTATAATCCTCAAATCAAGGCAAGACGGAGCTGGTGTAAAATTTTCTTTTCTTTACAACGAAGGTGTAATGCATGCTATATTGATTATAAATTATGCCAATTTCGTAAAACTCTTTGAAGGCGGATGATATATATATATATATATATATATATATATTTATATATTTACGATTTGTGGTACGTTTTGTGGTATACAAGGAGTATTTTTGTCACATTGGTAGAAATTTAGGGGTTTTGATGATTAAAAAGATTAGATTATTGATGTCATAGTAGATATAATTTAATATTTTTTGCGGTATTTTCCTATAAAAGAATAGCATACATACATAATCCGCTAAACTTCTCTCTCTCTCTCGCTTGGCCGATGATGATATTCCGCACCTTTTCACTTTCGCTCTTTACCTTGAAATACGCTACCAAAAACTAAAAGCAAAGAGCACAAAGAAGCACGCAACAAAGACAACTCAATGGAAAGTTGAAAAAGAGATTTTCATCCGTTTTCACCGCTAAATTTTTTTTTTTTAAGGACGACCGCCGTTAGCCAAATAGTCTGATAGTACTATCAATTATTTTTACCTGTTAGCCGGATAGTCTGATAGTACTGTCAATTATTTTTTTACAACACGATCTCCCAATTAATTAGTGCTTTATGCAAAACACATGGTGATGATGCATGGATTTACCGTTGCAATTATACCGTCCCTGATAGTTATCAGAAAAGTATTTCCCTTTTATTAATTATATAGTTTCTCTTGCAATTAATTTTCTAAATCACATGGCTGCCTTTATGAGGCGATTTAGGTTTTACTTTTGTCTGGGCTATTTCCTTCTCTTTTGCTTTCACCTCTACTCCTTGACAACGGTATAAGGCATGCATGACACCACTTTTGGAGTAAAATTTCTTCTCCGAAAATTCTAGAGCAATAATTCGTTTAGTGACGTAACTTTTGGAGTAGAAACCCATTTGTTTTTTTTTTTTTGCTTCAAAAATAGTTTTGAAATCACTTGAAGAAGTAAAAAAAAATTACTTTTCTCCATAAATTGAAAAATCAATTATTTCTCAAAAAGGAGAAGTGTTGCAATGTGCCCTAAAGTTTCTAGCGAAATTCTATCAATTCAAAACGACGGGATAAAAAACGTAAAATATTCCTCTAAACAAGTTGAAAGAAGTTACTACACACGTTTTTGGGATTCTAAGTTTCGCACTCTCGGTTGCATTCTATTCCGATCGCTCCGTGAGGATTCAATTCGATTCGCTCGCGCGGGTCGACCTCCAAAACAAAGGAGCCAGGTGATGACTATTTAAGGGCAAATCGCCCCTTATGTTTGAGGCCATAGGCTATAGGATTGATGTCTTGGCTGTTCAATAATCAATTAGCAGAGAGAAGAAATAAACTATATAGATTTTGCAAAGTAAAATAGAGATATGAAAGTTCCAAGGGATAGAAGTGCAATTTTTCCTTTCCCCTCATTACATTTGCCAAATAGAAAAAAAAAATCTAATATCATCGAAAGCGCCAATGAGATAGACACTAATGAAGCAGAATACCTTTAATACCATTCACAATTCACTCAGCGTCCCGCTCGCTGTCGCTGCCAAATGCCATCGATGAAGGGGAGTGCTAGCGCGACAGTAATGTTACTCCTGGTGAGTAGCGGTGCAATATTGGCCACTCATTTTGGCTGTGGCTACACAATCAAGTTAGAAAAGAAAAGAATTGTGGAGATCTTTTTGTGCCTTGCACAGCAGGATCACGCTATTATGAAAAAATTCCAAATAAAATCTAAAGTGTTATTGATTTTTCAAATAAGAGCCTGAAGTACCAAAATACCCTCATTGTTTCAAATAAGGGCATGGCCAAAGGGCATTTCTGTCCGTTACTTTTTTGCAATGTTTTCCTTTTTTCCTTTTCTTTCTTTTTTCTTCTTCTTTTTCCTCTCCCCTCCCCCCACCATTGTCAACCTCAAGCGACGATCAACATCGAGCGAGGGTGCCCTTGCTTGGTCAGAGTCACCCTCACCTGATGCCACCGAGGGTCACTAGACACCGATGAAGGCCCCTCGCTTGACCAGCTCAACCTCACCTGGACTGGGTGGGCGAGGGTTGCCCTCGCCTACGCCGATGATGGCCATGGAAGGAAGAGGGACAAAAAGAAAAAAAAAAAGGAAAAGGAAAAAGTTGCAAAAAAATAAAGGACGAAGATGCCTTTTTGTCAAGCTCTTCTTTGAAATAATAATAGCACTTCATGCCCTTATTTAAAGTAAAATCTATTTCGGACCTTTATTTGAAAAAAATGAAGGCATTTCACACCCTTATTTGGAATTTTTTCCACTGTCATTGAGTGTGATTGTCATGCAAGCATTTTCGGTCGACGAAACACTAAAAAAGGAGCAGCTTTGGACGCACCAGATAAGCATTCCGTCATTCACGGCGCTTCATTCTCTTCTAAGTATTTTGCAATTAAGCTCGAATTAGATCAAACTATTTATTACGGAAACCTAAGAGGCGAATCTTAAATAAAAATAAAAAAATACAGAGTCGCGATGATTCACTTCTTTAAGTTCAAAGGCGGTAAGATGGCACATGAGCGCGGGCCTTTTAGCGGGTGTCGCTTTGCTCTCGGTCAAACAATTCCTGAGGCAAATCTAGGAATGTGTCGAGAGACATTATAAAAACACAGTTCACAGATGTAATAATTAAAGGGAAAAAAAAAACAATTAATTACGTTGAGATTGAGTCTGTCGCGACTCAAACCTGTTTTTGTCTTTTGGCCGCGACCCGCATCGGGTGAAATTAGACTTCGACTTCCAAGAGATTTTGCTAAATGTTAAGCGATTTGCTAAAAGTATCTCTAGGAGCCATTGTTTTCCTTGTTTTTTTTTTTCCCTCTTCAATCCTTTCGCATGCTGCTGGTTGTAGAGGTCGAGAGCAGTCGTCCCTTTGCATTTCGATTACGATGCTCGGCTCGCATTTATCCGAGAAACTTTGGGTTTGAATTAAAACACGAGCCCGTTCCGTTATAACATGTCTTGTATGAGAAAAATACCTTCATCGCGCGAGGATGATAGTTTTGTTAAGCGTGAGAGGAATTGATATTTCTCATTTGGATAATGTCTTTTCGGAAGTACTTGGAAACACCTATTTATTCTAACCACGATACGTGATGCTTGAAGTTTGAATAGGTAATGTTGGTTAACCTAGAGCCACATTCTTTAGTGGACAGATCTTCGAGCTCTATTTCTCATGAATGACTGGCAAATCCAATCTGTCTAGTCATTCCTCACATCGTAGCTCCTTATATATATTTTGTTCGTCTCACCTATTCGATATACACAAGATAACACACAAAGTTAAAGATTTTTACGGTTCCCGAACGAGATGTACTTACTTACCCGGAAGAACAAGGAGGATCCGTTTTTTTAAAGAATTCGTAAAAATGCCCGAGAAGCAGCGGAAGGTTTTAAAGCGGGAGAGGATCATCCATCCCTTTCGGAAAAGTGCATTGAAAATCAAACCGGGACAGTGTTAAACAGCTGGTCAGGACAGACCAGTTCGTCACCCCTGTGTCAGTCGTTTCGGTCCATTGCCAACGAAGAAGCACACAAGTCGTACGCAGAGAGACACCCTCCTCTGTGCCTCTAAGCTCTTCCCACGAGGTCAAACCTACAGATTTTCCTAAATTCCCAGTGGCCGACCGAAAAAATAAAAATTTCCCTCTCTTTCTCCAGCTTTCAAAACATTTTCATTGCGCCATCTGCATTTGTGCTCTTACTCCATAGAAAGACGTGCGTGTGAAGCATCGTACTATTCCCATCGAGTCGAGTGATCTCCTTGCCTCTCTGGTCTGCTCTGCTCTGTTGCTGTCGTGGAATCAAACGAAAATTCACTTGCAAACTAGAGAAGGTCGCGTTAACCGATGCCTAGGCAGCTTCATGATTAGCCATTCGTGTAAATTAGGCCAGAGATCTGGACTCTATATGTGGATTTGTTTAATGGAGTTCCCTGATGCTTCTCTTTAATAGAACTCTCTCAGAAAAGAAAAAAAAAAATGGGATTCCACGATTCAATCCACTTTCGAAAATGTGAAAAAGATGGCTCGAGTTTACTTCCATTTCACGCCGAGGAAGAAAAAGGCCTTTCCTTTAATAAAGGGGGGACGCATTTGGATGTCATGTCCGGTTTATGTCACTGATATTACGAACTGTGTTCATACAAGGATGGAGGAGCCCCGCTTGGAGCCTTGGGAGATTCGGGCTTCATTTTCAAGTACTCTTTACTGATTGAGCTCAAATTCGCCGTCGGAGTATTAATGCTGCCATCTCTAATTTGTTCCGAAGCCCGAATCGCAGATTCCAACTCAATGTGCAGGGGAGATTTTAGTTTACAGAACAACGAGACGTTTAATTGCCAGGCGATGTAACTTGCACATGAATAAAGAGTGAGGAGAAGGAAGTGTGTATTATTATGAGTTAAATACTTTATAATCGGCAAAATTAGGAAAGAGTAAACTAGTGAGGAACGAGGAGAATCTCTGAATCAGCAGTAGCAGAGTTTGGCCTGAGTCGATCCTCAGCCCTGCTCTTCTTCAACAGAGACTCAGGGGAAGATGAGACCAATTCCGCAACAGCCCATGAATCATTCGAGCTATCGGAACTGAAGCAAACGTCCACCACTCCGTCGGGGCTTCCGGGCACCAATCCGAACTTGCGCTTTCTCGACCGGTGTCCACGAATTGTGGATGCCAGCTCGGAGACTAGCTTAGTGCATTCATCCATCAGCTCCTGGCAAGAAATATGGAATGCCATTAAGATTTTAGGATTGTGATTCATGATTCAACCCCGGAAAAAGGGGGGAAAGCAAACTCATTTGGGTTCAAGGAAGGGTATAGGGCTAACCAATTCGATTCCCAGAATGGGCAAGAGTTGGTTCTGGCATTGCAGTCCCAGACAAGGGTCTAGACCATTTATGACATGTAGTATCACAGCAGTAGCCATTACAGAAGCAAGATAGCTCGTTGACCTGCAATCTGTTTTGGCAAAGAAAGGAACAACAATGGCATTAGCAGATGCCACCAAAACGGGAATTCACAGAGAAAAACTCTCGTCGTCTTTTCCATTTCAACGGGGTTAATTTTTTACCTGAGAGAGAAGCGAGAAGGACCTGTTCGCACCTCCTAAGGAACTCCCAGCACAGATGGCCCTTCAAGCCGAGCCTCCTCGCGAAATAATCAAGAAAAGAAAGTGGGGTCACTGGGTTCATCTTCCACTCGAGCGTGGACAGCACCAGCAGCTCCATTCTCTGTATTGTTTTGGCTTCAAACACGTAATTGCTCTCCACCACCTGAAAGAAACGGAGTTCCATACCACTGATGAAGAGCTTAAAAGGAAGCGACATTTGTGGAACAAGAGATCGTCGATTGGCACGCACCTGGAGGTCTAAGAGAAGGGGGACTTGGGTTTCCTCCACCTTGGCGGCTAGAGAGAGACAGGCCACGGCGGTGAGCTGGGTCATCCACGGCTTCTCCGTCCACGAGCCGAACCCGAACAAGAACCTGTCGAGGTAGTCGACGGCGAGCAAGGCGGTGAGGGCGGAGAAGTCGCAGCGCGCGTGCGCCTTCATCATCCAACCCACGGCCTCGCGCCGGGCTCCGGCGAGGCATGGGTCGGTCGCGAGATCCCGGCGCAGGGGGTTCGCTTCCTCCCTGGAGGTTAGGCGGGTCAGCTCTTCGTCCTCCCAGAACAGATCTTGGTCCACGAGGAACGTCGTGGGGGGTTCGCTCCCAGCGTCATCCTCGTCACCTAGTTCGTGTTCTTGGGCCTCCCAGGGCTCCTCCGAGCAGTAGAGAGAATCGAAGAGAGAAGCCGGGCTTTCCTGCCGTGTGTCCTGACGTGCCATCATCGTCTTCCGCTGGAGAAGAAGAGGTCCGGGACTGGTCTCATTACCAGAGAAACGTCGAACCACAACACACCCTTCACTGCTCGACTCGAACCATCTCCTCTCTCTCTCTCTCTGTGGACCGAGTTTGAGTGAGCGAGCCACCACCGCCCGGCGCTCAATGGCCCAAAAGGATCTGTTTTTATGTTCGTGGATTCGACCAAAACTTGTATTGGGAGAGTGCAGAGGGGGTGGGGGTGTGTGTGAGAGACTGTATCATATCCATCTATATAAGTCAGTCCTTCCCTCCATTCCATGGCAGGCCATTCGCAACATTTACTGGACACGTGACGGTACTGTGATCCTCGATCCTCTGGGGAGCCCTCCACTCCAGTGGACCCCCAACACGATCACGGTTCACGAGACCCCTCTCGTTTCACCCTGAAATTTGCCTTTGCTTATCTTCTTCTACTTTTTCCATGTTTTGAAAGAGCGCGGGCTGTTCGAGCTTTAATCAGATCGTCGTCGCGTTTGAATGATCCGATCTTCCATCTGACGAACTAAAAATACATGGCCAATTTGTTTTTACCTGCGGTGATGTTCGAGTTTCGGATTTTGAATCTACTCTATTTGTCATGGAACTTATTTTGGAATCTACCCTATTTTTTTGATCTTATTCTAGGATTTGTCTGACAACCTATTTTTTTAAAAAAAAATTCAGCAAAATAATATGAATAACAATGAAACAATTTAAAAGTAAAAGATGATTAATAAAACACACTATCCATCAAGAGCAACAATTCATAATATGAGCAATAAAAATCATAATTCATCAAAAACAGAAAAGGTGAGGTGAGCGAGAGCAAGCTTTTTTTTTTTTCTTTAAACGGTAGCTAAAAACTAGTTCTAAAACCAGTCCAATTCCCGGGTACTTGGAACCAAGAACCGGCCCGATTCTAATCGGTTCTCGGATCGGTTTGAATGAAAACCGATTTTCGAATTTGTTTTTCGAGTGATCCAATCCGGGTTCCATATAAATTCGATCCGGTTGCATGCCCCTAGTGGAGTTTGTGCTGCGACATCATAGCATAGCACTATGTTACCATTGCAAAGGCCTTGATTTCCAATCATAGCCCGCTTCATTTCGGTCACGAAGATTTTAGATCATGCATGAGACTCACTTGATTTTATGGTTGGAATCAAATGAGACCTCATGTTTGGGCGCATCTAAAACTTTCTCTTGCTTCAGGACACAAGTTTACCGTCTTTAATTTATCCATTAAGGAGACCACGTATCCATCTCCTTAATTTTATTTATTTATTATTTATTTGAGACGCGTTTTCGTCTCTCTCATTTTTCTTCCCCTGACGGATTAAAAGTCGAAAGTGGGAAAAAAATTCATGCGGAATCTCGTCAATTTTCAATTAGGTTACTGAATAACAATGTCATTTACCAATGCACCACTGCAATAAGCTTTTCGTTTCATTTCATCAATGGTGACTTTGATTGGAAATCCGACGGTTTTTTGTTACGTGCTCAATTGCTGAAATAGCGGATGTGTGGCCAATTTTCTAAACGCCATGTGAGGATAACATGATTATCAGGTCACAACTTCATAAAAATAAGAAATAAAAAACCATATGGAATTTTGGTCAAAGCCATCATTGTTGAAAACACAAGGAACGCTAATTACTGAATTACAATAAGGAAATTAAAATGTCAGTATTTTGATTGAAAATTACATTAAAATTAGTGACGACCAAAAAAATTTATCCATCGAAAGTAGAACTCAATCATCCCTCCTGTGGGGACAATATTAAATACGACCTGTTTAGACGATACAAATACGACACAAGCCTAACTACGAATTACAAAGAGAAACTACAAACATAATACGCCGCTATAAACTCGACATGTGTATAAACACGAGAGTCGCGAGTCACTTATTTGGCTTATAAAACCGAAATTATGAGATTTTTAACGCAAAAAGATATTTAATTACAGCCCTTATTATGAAATGCTAACACAAGTTGCCGGTCTCGATTACGTCGAAGTTTAAATTACGCATTCAACTACCATGGATTTTGTAATGAGATAATTCTTCTTTGATGGAATCATTGCAAAAATATTTATTGCCCCTTGTATCGACTTCTTGTATAAGGAAGGTCCAAACGATTTACATCCACAAGTGAACGGGTCAGTTTATGTACGTAAATATAATACAGTGATTAAGCCATCTGAAAAACGTGGATACCCAAAATAATATATGGATATCGTCTAGCACCCACCACTTTTTTTTTTTTTTTCAATAATGACACTATAGTATGTGAAATAAGGCCTTTTTCGATCGGCCTGAATGCCGCCCGACTGTCGAACGAAAAGCAAAAGGCTTTGCAATGAAAATAAGCACGTCGCGTCAATTAGGTCTTCAACAGAGAGACCCGCTTCGCCGAAACATAAAGGACGTTAGTTTGAATCATGGGAATCTACTTACACAGTCAAACGAACAACAAGAAATGTGTGAATTAGTATTCGTGACATGAACTCATAGTTAGGGTTTGAGAAAAAAGCGTAGCTGGTGCATGTGTCGCACGTTTTCCCGGCTCCAAGAGGCAAAATTTATAGGCATGAGTGAATGGTCTTTCGGCGCATATGGCCACGATTATGGAATCGAATTCAATGCATGGATCCTGTTGGACCGTATCGGTTGGAAGGTGGAGACCATTGCCATTGTTAAGCTTCCTGCAAATGCATGATTATGTCGTGCTATAAAAAGGGTCGTTTGCTGTGATGAGCATTGGGTGGTTGCTCTTGTCCCTCCCCTAGACCCATTATTTTCGTAATTATGCGTGTACATAATTCCAAAGATCAGTGAATTGCCAAAAAAATATCCATCTCGATCTAGTTTTACTTTGTCTCGCCGATCTATAGATCAAAATGCTAATTGATGAGCTATCTTGCTCCCTCGCATCACGTCTGCACATGCGAAGACGGTGTAGATTACTACTTCCTTCCATGAACAACTACTCGTTCAACCTCTATTTTCCTCTTGATTTGGGAATAATTCTTAGCTTTGCGTTTAGAATTCAGGTCGATATGATGATCTTCTTTTTCAAGAACGGTCGTCAAGGAATTGTTATTTCCATTCCATGGCAAGTCAAACAATATTAATTTAGTAGCATGCAACATCACATTAAAGAGATTAGAGGCCACTCGGGGAAAACTTGAACGCACACCCTTAAACTTTCACCCTCTTACACATTTGAACGTAAAGTTATAAATCCTTTTGATTTACCCCCCGAGCTCATGCTCTCTTCCACCATTAAACCTGAAATTTAAGTTCTTACACTTTACACTCCAGGAACTCTCACCCTTTTGCGCATTATGTGTAATCGAAGTTACTAAAACCCTTACCGGTCAAAGAATCTCATAAATAATATGTACACATTACCCCCCATACAACTTTTTTAGGCAATAACACCATCAAAATAATGTTCGTTAAAACGTGCGACGGAGGTATTGTTAAGCTGAGTATATCAGCCGCAATACATTAAGTTCTTTGCATGGATGAGAATGCCCTCGAATGCAATCCTTCATCGCAGCTAGAGAATCATCAGTGTTACACATTTTAATGGAAAAAAATTGGTGGTTACGAGCGATGAAATAATTCGTAAGCTTTGAGAATAAAGTGTAGGTATTTAAAGTTGAGGGTTTGATGTGGAAGAAAGCGAAAGTTCATGGGGGGCAAACAGAAAGACTTTGAAGTCCAGTAGATGTTGTGCAAGAACGCGAGAGTTTAAGGAGGTAAAACGGTGGACATAAAGATTTAGGATCTAACGCAAAAGAGGGTGATTGATTAGGGAGGATAGATATTATAGATTAGGATTATGCGCTTCTCGATGCAATTTACCACCTCTAATGCTAAAATTTTGACGAGAATTAGCAGATATAGCTCTTAGGCTCCCTTTTTTTCCACGATAGAAGAGTGAAACTTCCACGCTCCTTTACACATCATCTTCCCTCTTGTCGTTTGGAGGTGTTGCTCCTATTGCCTAACGGGAAAAGGGCAAATCGCAAAAATTTGAAAAAAAAAAAAATTCTGCAGTGGATGGACGAGCGTGCAGTGTGGTTTCACACTCCGACTGCAACGTGACGTCCCTGTCTCTCTTCCTTGATTTTTCTTCCTCCTTCCCTCTCTTCTTTCGACCTCGATCTCCGAGAAAAGGGGTGGGATGGTCTCCTGGTGCATCAGGCAATTCGAGGTGGAAACGATTGGAGTCAAATGATAGATGCCAGATGGGGTGTTGGTTGGCAAAAGGAAGATGCTTACTGTTTGATGAGGCTGGGTCTTTGCTGATTTGTCCCACCAAATTCCATCCACACTCCATCAGTGATGAGAACAAATTTAGGCACTTTGGTTTTTTCCTTTCTATCTCCTTGTTTCCTATACCGTGTCAGGTTTAACGAATCGATTCGGGGGAGAGTACAGTCACATTTTGCATCGTCAGATAAAACTCTATTGCTTTCGGAATTGGAATCATCTTTTCCAGAAGATTGTTTGTTGCGAGATGAAATATGCTACCTAGGTACAACGATGACGGTGCAAGTACGTAATTCTGAAAATTGACAATGCAAAGTGGGATTGGGATGAAAAACCTATGATTTTTTAGATGTCTCCTTAATGCTATGGACTTTTATAATCTTGCTTTTTGTTACCTGCTCAAAGGATATTTAGTCTCTACGACGAGGAATTCCATCTTGCATAAACCAATTCCAAATTTAGAGAACACCTTTGGTAACACCATTAATTAAATAAGACACCGTAGAAAATTCTGAGTATGAAAATTTTTCGCAGCTAGTAGTACGAAGAATAAGTGCATATTGTGAGTTTAATCCGCTTGCATATGAGTTGGTTCCATAACCATCTCATGGCTATTTTAAGGTTATGTTTGGTGAATTTTCGTTTTTGGCCTTTTGGAGATATTATAATAAGGGTCTTGCTAGCGTAATAGATATTTGGACGACGGTAAAAAATAACGGTACTTTGTGAGTCACGAATTCTTGAAAGAGTGGATCGCACAATAATATCTAATTGATTGTCATTTATTTTTTCAGTGATTCAAAACAGACTCTTAGTCTTACAGGTAACCACAAAACTGTTATATAATCAATTCTTTCATAATAAACCTATGACCCACCTCATCAAAAGTCCACTATGGTGACTATACTCCTCCCTTTTTCTCCTTTTAATTTTAGGGTCACAGCTGTTTCATCATCGTGGTCAAAGTTAGAGGGGTTGGACCTTCTTCTTCTGAGAATCAGAGAGAAGCGTGGCTAACTTGCTATGATCACAAGAACAGAAAGCAAAAGCCCCTTCGTTGGAACTCGCCAATTCAATCTTCCTGATCGCAGCAGTCCCATGCCATCCCAGCCCATCCCTAAACCTAACACTGAGGACTCTCAGCAGAGTTAGGACCAATCTAAAAGCACGAGAGGCAGAGGCTCACACGCCCAATTCGAATCAGAAAGATTTGGGATTTAATGGTAGTCGTTAGGACTTCACCGGTTACGATTCAATTGGTCGTGGATGGGATGGAAAGTCTATTACGAAATGTGGGGTGGGCCGGTCGAGGACTAGGGAATGATTCCTATATGTGTCGTGCAATAGCAAGTTCGGATGGAAATGTTATCCGCATCAAACGTCAGAGAGGAAGAGATTATGGTCCAAGAGATTCCGCCATGTCACGAATATTGGACTACCAATTCCTTGTTTGGGCAATGAAATGTGGCAGTGCGTAGGTTTCGTTCTCTTTCTGATTATTCATACACGCACTCAAGAGTCAGACCGATGGATTAAGTATCGTGCATTGCTGTTTATCGAGGTTTGTATTTTGAGTCGGTCGATGATTTTTTATTGACTAATTACTTGAGATTATGACATATTAATCGCGAAAAAAGTATCCAGTCAGATTTTCCTTGGTCAATAACGGATACATGATCGTAGTTGCTCAGCCTGTCATTGTGCCACTGTAAGGACATGAGAAGCTGATGTTTCGGAAATAATTATGCGTTTGAACATAAATCGCTTCGGCTTTTTCAAGATTCAGAATTACATACAAACACCAGAAAAATCATTTCCAGCGTGTCGCAATTTGCAGACAAATTGCGAGTATTTGCCGGTATGACTGTTTTGAATACATAAGGGCAATGTGATTTGCCATGTGTTGTTCACTAAGCACCTAGCTAGCTTATGGCTACCATGGAGTAGAAGTTTGCATGTTAGGTTACTTTGGAGGAAGCATTCTCTAAGCTCGTCCACGACGCCTTATGAGTTTTTCTTTCGCAACGTTTAATGATCGGAGGCAAGCCGACTAAAACAGGTAGGCTTTGAAGTTGTCGCTCCACACATTTGACCAGGAAACAAGAACGTGGTTGGAATTTGACTAAAAATGATGTTCGGGTCACGTCCGGAAGGGGAAAAAGATGACAACATCAACTTGGACCCTACGTTTTCGCCATCTCCATCTCAACTGCTCTAATTCTCTAGCCCACTTGACAAGACTCGAGTGAATTCCTGCTGTCGTGGTGCATAGACTGCTCCTCATTCCTAATTTCTCCATTCATGTATCAATACGGCAGCCTTGTTGCCGATCACTCTGCCTAGCTTGAATTCGCCGGTTTTTTCTACATCGTTTCGAGGTTGATCTTGATCGCGCATAGGGGAAGCCAAAGAAAGAGAAACAGCGTGGTCAACGAAGCGTGTTTCATGAGCCGGCCATTTTCTTGCCTCCATAAATAAGCAAAACCGACGTGCCAATCGAGTCGATCAATTCCTAACCATATACCAAAGGAAAAAAGAAATCAAATGGGCACACAGGGCTGCAGCATTTTAGCAACTGCCGTCGAAGAAAAATCAAATGGAACGAGGTGCCCTGCCCATCATAGTTGCAAGCGAAAAAAAGGTAGAAAGGCTCTCCCTTAGGTCAAATGTCATTTGCCTTTAGAGCACCAAACTGTAAGGCACTGAGTAAGAACCACAAAGCCAAAAAAGACCAAAGAAGAGAGAGAGAGTCCATGCCTGAGAGAGCAACAGTCAAAATGCGTTGCCTATAAATCCACAGCTCTTGCCCGTGTGGGCCATTTTACCCATCGAATGGCCCAACAAAAGTGGCATGTGAAGAGCCGAAAATAGCCAGCAAAAGCTGGGGGGGATGGCTACCTATCTCTACGCCTATCTCTCTAAAGTCTACGACATTCAACCCCCCCAAAAAAAGAATTATGCTCGATGATGGTGATCCCATATGCACAGGAGCGCTTTCTCTGCTGAGAACATATTCAAAGAAACAAAGCCAAAAGTCAAGGAAGAAGAATCAGACTCTTCCATGCTATAAAGTGACATCTCATTTTGGTCATCACTCATCACTATTCACTTGGCTGTATTTGAGGTGATATTTGTATGACTGGTTGAGTGGAGAAAAAATGAGAAGCAGCCCTGTAGGAGCTAACTTTACAACCTTGAATGAGTTGAATTGATTCTTTCCATCGATGAGAAGTACTTGGTATCGCAACATTAACATTGGTCGTGGTGTATTGACTCCACAGCACAAACGTTGCTCTGGTGGCGCTAACATGGCCACGGACAATGACCCGTTTTTTTTACGGAAATGCGCCTCGGTGAGCTGGACATGCTGATGTATAGTAAACCTTAGTCCAAAATTGGATTTCGAAAAGGATATATAATGTCTCCACTCTGTACCACACTTTGCGTTCACACGCCAAACAATCTGATATAGCAACAGCACTCTTGAAATCTCTATGTCATGAAGAGAGAGAGGTTCACAGAAATAGGTTGGCTCAAGTCCTATGTCCAGATGGGCCTTGCCAAGGTTGATCATGTCACTTGCTCAAAGTCTAGGACTTGGAAATATCTATTCCAATCTAGGGCTTGGTCTATGCCATAAGGAAGCCTAATGAGGGAAATGCGAGTACACGTTTAAATGAGGCCCAATCGGCGCATGCCCGTGACTGATTTACATGAGCTTGATACCGACAGCCTCCTCAATCTCTCATCATGCAGATCCGAGGAATGAGAGACTTTAGGAATGTGTACGGCTCTTGTTCTGTTATGCTGAATCAAGGACTTCTCTGGCAACTGGCATCAGCCATCGATCATGACAGCTTCAAACTTGCGATGCCTCTTTTAACTTTTTGCGTGGCTCTTTGTTGGAGTCATTGACAGATGGTGCCATTCTCGGTGGGGTAACTCCACCCAGTCACGGATTCCCACTGACCCTAGAAAGGTTTTGAATTTGCAAAAACACATAAGAAAGGCCCATGAGGAGCAAGCACCGGACAAGAGCAGGCCCGCTCGAATTGTTCCTATCGAGGCCAGATGAATCCCACTAAGGCGAGGGGGTCAAAAACCCAGATGAGGGAATATCCGAAAGAAAGATAGCAAATAGGCATAAAATAACCTAGTCAACAGTCCTAGTTATTAGGATTCGGCGTACAAATCACAACGAAATAGAGCTTAAAAACAAGAAAATTAAATCGAGACAAACTATAATAGTCTTCTAGCAGTTTGGGAGTATTGCCCCGCTATTCCTAAAGACAGCCCCTCGAAACCCCGCCCACTCATTGGAGAGCAAGGCCCCCGTGTCTTATTATCGATAATGAGTATAAATCATATCTCAATAATAATCCCAATCATGAAAAGTGAAAGCAACGATCAACATGCCAAAGTGGTGCAAATGACGAATGTTTAGTGCTAGCAGCACCAACGATAGCGGTGGGGACAACTGTTAGAAAGAGGTGGCCGGATTGGTTTGTGGTTGCCAAATAGCTACAGTCGACGGTGAATGTGATTCACTTGAAGATGGTTGACCAAGGTGAAAATTACAAAAGAAAGACTTAAGAAAACCGGAAACTTCATGCGCTCTTTGTGGGTCTATTAAAGATAGATAAAAATGGTATACCCTAAGCAACTATTTCGTCGAGAGACAACCTCAGAACAACTGCACCTAGGATTCACAGAACTGGTGGAGTTGCTCGCCCACTTACATCAGCCAGACTTGACTCTTCGACCAATCGAGCTCAACTAACGTTCGAGAGTTCCGAGTAGCTTGAGCTCGAAGCTCGTTGGTCCGAAGGTTGGTTTTCGGTTTTTGGTAATGCTCAACCCAAGTGACCCCCGAACTGATCTCGCTCAAACTGCAATTATCTTGATAATCAAATCAAGTCAAGCTGAATGCTACTACATATAGTTAAGCTCGATGTTAAGAAGTCAAGCTTGAAAAGTTAAGCTCATTGAGTTCGCATCTGAGTATTGAATCTTGATTTTTTTTTTTTTTGGTGGCCAAAGCTAGTCTGATGATCTGAGGAGACCCTTAATCTCCATCCTTCCTCTTAAACTCACACATTTTGGGAAATTACGGTTCAACATTGGTATATTAGATCAAGTTAATATCATACATTAGGACCAAAAGATAAAGGGTTTCGCGCATTTTCTTGCGAGTTGCTTGACTTCATTCCTAAAATGATATAATAATTTTGATTAGATCACGCAAATGATTTATCAATAAAAGTCTCTAAGGCCTTGCTTTACATATTTAGCCAGGAGCTCAAAGTTGGTGGAGTTTAGGCATCAAATTTCGACATGGCTCCAACATAAAATAATAGTTCATTTCATATGTCATTTCATATATTTGAATTTCTAACAAACACCCGTTCAACTTATCGACTATCATGTGAACTTAGTAACTTACCAATTCTATTAGGGTAACTTACAAGTCCTTCTTCTATTAGTTTACCCCAGTAACTTTGCTAAATAAGGGTTCGGAAAAAAACTTCCAATTTCTAAACTATAAAAAAAAAAAAGTTAGCGATTTTCATGATAGCGTACGAAGTCACCAACATTATTAATTTGAACAAAAAGGCGCCAGTTGACGAGAGTTGCTTCAGAAAAAAAAAAAAGTCGAATTCATTTGGATTATCTCCTCAATTTCGATAAAATGTAACTGGTATAGTATAAGTTGACGATCGGATCATATATGGATAGGACTTATAGTAGGGTCTCGAAAAATGTCTGCAGGCCTTCATCTTTTTTCTAGGTTCACCGATAGTTCTGACACGTGCCTGCACTTATTTAAATTTACCACACGGAAAAATATCAGGAAATGGAAGGTCCGGAAAATGATTTTTGTCCACAGAGAGGGAGGGGGTCGTCGTTCGAATTTTCTCTACCGAGGACCGAGATTTAATCACCTGCGGCGCAGCATGGAGCCCTTCCCTACGATCTTTGGACTCGCATCAAGTCCAATGCCACGTCAGATAGATGGGATGTCTAAGGGCCCGCGATGGCTTCCAGTCCGAGTCCACGGTAAGTAATGTGAGTAAGCTCGCCCCGGATCCCTACCGCCTCAGCGATTTTTTTTTTAAACTATTCTAATGAAAGGGGTTTCGATGGAAAAGTAAGCGAAGAACTCTAGAAAGGCCAATTCAAATCCGCATTTCGAGTCCGTCACTGACCAAACTTCGACCTACTGAAAACGAAGACGACGAAGAAGGTAGCCAAAACGGTCCTCTCTTCCGCGGCCGCCTGAACCGTTGTGAAGCCCCGACGTCCTCCCTCTCGAGCCGCCGTGGATGGGCCAGTCAGCTTCGACGGCCTCATTCCAGGTCCGCCGCGACTCCACTAGCCACAGCCACCGCCCCGGGTCCAAATCATCGCCCCTCGGTTCGCCGATGCTCGTCGACGGAATCGACGGCCACGATGCGACCGATGCGTCCGATTACAGCTCTCATCTTCCCGACGACTGCCTGGCTTGCGTATTCCAGTGCCTCGGCACCGGCGATCGGAAGCGGTGCTCTCTGGTCTGCCGGCGGTGGCTCGTCGTCGAGGGACAGAGCCGCCACCGGCTCTCTCTCAACGCGCGGGTGGATCTATTCCCTCTTGTTCAGTCCCTGTTCTCGCGGTTTGATTCTGTCACCAAGCTCGCCTTGAAATGTGACCGCAGATCGGCTAGCATCGGGGACGAGGCGCTGATTCTCATCTCGTTGCGGTGCCGGAACCTGACGCGCCTCAAGCTCCGCGCGTGCCGCGATCTGACTGACGCCGGCATCGCGAACTTCGCTAAGAACTGCAAGGGCTTGAAGAAGCTCTCGTGTGGATCCTGCACCTTCGGAGCGAGAGGCATGAATGCCGTGCTTGATAGTTGCGCATCCTTGGAAGAATTATCGGTGAAGCGGCTTCGTGGCCTCGCCGGCGATGGAGCCGCGGCCCAGCCCATAGGGCCCGGTGTAGCTGCAGCTTCACTCAAAACAATTTGCCTGAAGGAGCTATACAATGGACAGTGTTTTGGTCCGTTGATCATAGGTTCCAGGAATTTGAGGACCTTGAGACTGTTTAGGTGCTCAGGTGAGTGGGATAAGCTGCTCCAACTAATGGCGGACCAATCAAATGGTGT
The DNA here is from genome assembly GCA_019149425.1 of Psidium friedrichsthalianum. Lineage (NCBI taxonomy): Eukaryota > Viridiplantae > Streptophyta > Magnoliopsida > Myrtales > Myrtaceae > Psidium > Psidium friedrichsthalianum. Next base: position 23,657 of record JAGVVM010002778.1, read on the forward strand.
GGTTGAGATCCATCTTGAGAGACTCCAGGTAAGCGATATCGGTCTTGCTGCCATCTCTAACTGCCCTGGTCTAGAGATTTTGCATCTTGTAAAGACAGTAGAGTGTACGAATTTGGGGCTCGTGTCAGTGGCTGAACGTTGCAAGCTATTAAGAAAGCTTCACATTGATGGATATAAAGCAAATCGCATTGGCGATGAGGGCTTAATTGCTGTAGGTAAGCATTGTCCGAATCTGCAAGAACTTGTTCTTATTGGTCTTAATCCCACCAAATCAAGTTTAGATTTGTTGGCGTCAAATTGCCAAAACTTGGAGCGCTTGGCATTGTGTGGTAGCGACACTGTTGGTGATGTAGAGATTTCGTGCATTGCGGAAAAATGTATAGCGTTGAAGAAACTTTGCATTAAGAGCTGCCCTGTCTCGAATGATGGTATGGAAGCATTAGCTAATGGCTTCCCTAATTTGGTAAAAGTGAAGGTTAAGAAGTGTAGAGGAGTGACTTGTGAGTTCGCTGAGTGGTTGAGAGTGAGCAGGGGGTCGCTTGCAGTGACTTTAGACAGTGGTGAACATGAAAATGCTGATGTCAGTACAAGTGATGGCGGAGTGCAAGACAATGGGGTTGACTTTCCACCGGTAGCTGCTGCTACTATTGCTTCATCGAGTAGGGGTCCTGCTCGATCTTCATCGTTCAAATCTAGGTTAGGGATGCTGAGTGGAAAGAATCTAGTTGCTTGTACTCTTAGAAGGTGGTCAAATGGCAGTAATCTGTCATGAAGTAAATAGACTTCTGCAAGCAAAGGAAAAAGGTATCGTCACGTTTATCTGTTCAAATTTATTTTGTATCTTTTTATCAGTTCTGTTCGAATTTCCTCATGTAATGTTGGTTTCTGGTTACTGAATTGAAATCCCGTATTTAACTTCACAAGGTTCAGTTTGTGTTTGCGTATTTATCCTATTCTGATTGTTGTTATTTTCAAAGTGAACTTATGATGCCGACAACACAGCATAACAAATGATGTTGCCAGTATAGATGTGGTAATGTTTTGGAGGACACAGAAACATTTGATTAATCATCATGAACATGGCAAATCTTTGGCGGATAGTTTTATTTGTTTTCTCACATTTCAAGTGGGTGTAAATTTTGCTGCTTTGCCATTTCGTTATGTCCAACAGGAATGTTAGCTGAACACTTCCTCTGTTATATTCTGATTTACAAGAAGTAGATGTTAATTTCATTTTCTTCCATCATTGTCGAGATGTACAGTATGATATCAAAACTTGTCAAACAGAGCTGTAAGAAAATGGCTCACTTGTACTATTGGGATGTCTGGTCTAAGAAATCTGTAGCTGAAACCTGCATGTATTTTTCACATTTTGTTTGGCGGTTGCTTATGATGCAAGGATAGAGCTTTTGTTGCGCTCATCTCTTGAATAGGTAAGTTGTCCTTGAAGTGATGGTGGATGGCCCGATCCATGTAGTTCATGACCCCTTCGAGTTTCATATCATTTCTGTCACCCTTTCATTTTCGATCTCCATTCTATGCTGAACGTGTGCAGAAGTCAACAATCATTAACGGTTAAAGAGTTTGGTTACACTTTGGTTGGGAGTGGTGGTGTCAGGCAGCTGAGACCCTGCTAATGTAGTGATGTGCATCACTTGAACAATCCGTGCAGAGTGGAGCATGATGCGGTTAATTTTCACTTTACTCCGTCAAAAGCCCAACATCAAACCGCAAGATTTTAAAGATAAGTAAAATTACGGTGTGGTAAGAAATGCGCTTGTCAAAGGAGCCACATTTTTGTGCATGTACATGCCTTGTTGCTTGTAGTGAAGATTGATGTCGCCTGGGCTTTCAATTCTTCTGTCTCAATCTAGACTGGCAGGAAGAAAGTGACTTGGTTTCACTTCCTTTTTAGCAGAAAGATGCCAGTTCTCGCAAAACAAGCTGGCAGGTCTACATATGGTTGTTTTAATTTGTATCCGATCCAGTGTACATCCAAGAGGTACTGGTGGACAATGTCTTTCGGGCATGCCCAGCCCAATTCCGATGTTTCTCTGTTTACAAGTTTGGGTATATTTCGATGCACTATTATGTGAGTTCGGGTATATTTCGATACTATTACGTGAATGGGGCCATGCGCGATTTAACATGCTTTAGTGGCTAGATGATAAACATGGGCTCGTTACCAAGTAAAGATGGTTTATGCAGGCAGGTAGGTCCAACTGGGGTTGGGGAGAATTCTAGCTGTCAAGCTGTAATTGATTCTTTTCAGGAACTACAAGGTGAGACGGTTTTGGTTTCGATCTCATTTTGAAAATTGCAAACAAATGACTTCGAACTTGGTAAAGCTATTAGGCCTTGTGCATGTGTAAAGTGGTCGATGGCTGAGCTGCCTCTCGGGAGTGCCTTTTTTGGGTCTTCTCTACAATACTAATAAGCAATAGAAATGGTGGCTTTAGCCGGAAAGTTGCATTGGCTGGCCTCAACCGGGTCATTGCGTGTAGAAAAGCACGGAAAAGCACATAAAGAGTGCGCCACCTTCAAAAGTCATTTACCTTAACCTTTAAAGGTGGATATCATGTGGTACGAGTTACTCATGACATGACTTAGTCATGAAGACATGTTTGTAAGACTTCTAGTGTTTAATGAGATAGAAATGAGATTGGCGTGTTCAATTGTCAGGCTTGTACAAGTTAAACGACCGTGACCCAAATTTGGCCGGCCTTAACCAGGTCATCCCGTGCGGGAAAGCATCGAAAATCACATAAAAGTTTAGCTCCACCCACACAAGTCATTTGCCTCAAACTTTAAAGGTGGATATCTTGTGATATGAGTTACTCATGACAGCGACTTATGGTCACGAAGATAGGGGCTCTCGACTTCTGGTTTTGTATGAGAGAGCAATGAGACGGTGGGCTCAAATGCGGCTCTCGTGCAAGTTAAGGACCTGCTCTTTTGTCTGGTCAATCTTCAAGCCAAGGACAATTTGAAGGAATATCTTTACCCAAACTCATTGATCAAAAGCAACGTCGTTCTAAGAAGATATCTAGTTTTTGAATCAGTTGTTCGGAACACACGATATTCTCAAAGCGCCTGCCCTTTAATATTGGCGAGGTTGAACACATACCGGTACACTGAACCAAGTGACCAACTCTCCAACCACCATGACCTTGTTTTAAGATATTCGGTCTGGAGACTTTAGAAACTTGATAATAAAACTGGTTCATAGCATCAGTGTCATATTACTGAAGGACTCCAGAAGCCTTGTCGGCATCTCCACTAACAAGTGATGACCCAGAAGATAAAGCTTGAAATTCAAGCAGGCAAATCACCTGACTCGCCAATTTTACCTATCAATAAGGGCAGTAAGATTAGAGCGACAAGTCACTAGAAACGCTGGTTTGTAAGCACAAATATGGGAGTTTGATTTCTCCATGATTGCCAGTCATTTTAAGCTGCTGGAGCCAAAAACCCCTTTGCATCTGGAAGGACATCATCAAGTAACCATGAAGAAGGATCTGGCTATCATGATTCTGCAACAGGTTTCAAAGGTGCACTAGAATAAGAGAAAAAGAAAGGGAAAGGGGGGGGAGGGGGGGGAGGAGAACAAACTGTACAAAGTTTCGGACTCGCATGTTACCATACCATCGAGCAATCATTGTTTCCTCCACAGCTGCTACCTGATGCTAAGAATGATGGATATCATATTAACTTATGATTAAACTTACGAGATGAGAATTGCATTATCTAAGGTGCATACAACGTGTGTATTGTATCAAATCTTTACCAGAGAACACCTGAAAAGTGCTTTCCAGATACCGGAAAACAAAAGTTCCTAGCAAGAGACGTGTAGATGGTTTCGTAAACGCATCTGCATCACATTTCATCTAGATACTTCACCTGTTCAGCTCCCAGTTATATTGTAATTCAAAATAAAGAAAAAGAAGAAAAGAAAGACATCTTCAAGAATGATGGACCCCACTTCTCTTGCAAAACCGTTGGCCGCGGCAACAGTCAGGCATCATAGAAATATTTCTCTACTTCATTTTCTTCTCTTTTGCTGCTCGTGGCTTGCTGTACACAATGATCTGACTCAAGATCGTTCCGTTCATCACAATACCAATGACTGAGCCCAAAACAACTGTAAAAAGGGTTAAGGAAGCCCAAGTGCTTCATAACTGTACGAATGGTATGAAGGGCTCGTATCATAGAGGGAAAGAATCTAAGGAAACAATCAATCTACAGTACCTAAGCTTCCATCTTGAAAATACAGGTACAAATGGGCTGAACCAATAGTTGGCTTGCTGCTCAAGTTGTAAATATGGAAAGAAAGATTGTGAGTTGGAAACAAAATCTCTTGTGAAGACAGGAAAACTTCGGGGACAAATCATCACATAAGAAATGATGACAAATTATCAACAAAAAAAGTCATACTTGCTTTTGTTTGCTGGCTTACAAAGTAAGAGGAGAGGGAATAAGAAAGCACGGCTATTCCACAGTCAATTTCAAGATTCAATGTATAAAACTGTGCATGTATATAGCAGCACAGAAAATAGGAGATGCAGCCATTACTGAAAACAGCTTGAACTTTGCTTTTTTATGCCAAGAGTTTCAGCCTTAAAGGAATTGCAACATATTTTAATAAGTTCCCTGATGTTTTCCATTAAAAAGTTCTCAGAGTTTTGAAGAAAGTCAAAATAAGATAATTACTCATTTATTTAATATTCTTTGATTTACCGATATTCTCTAATTCCAGTACAATTCCATGCAAAGCACACAAAAATGACTAGCCTTCAATCATAGGCACTCTCAATGCATATGTAGGAAGAAACAGTTAAGGATACCACTTGTAGGTGCTTTCTCCTGGATACTGGTAAAAACTCTGACTGCAAAAAGAGATCAAACCAAAATCCATAAACCAATCAAATAAGTCATCCTTGAAATGCCAACTTGGTCACTGAAATGCAATTCCACTCACCGATGGAACCAGCAGAATTCATCAATGATGTCAAGAAGCTGAGTTCCCCTGTGCTTTTGTTCTGCAAGAAGAGACGGCAATCATTTTCATGACAGAGGCAACTAAAGACACATGTACAGTGATTGACCAAGGATGCCAAGTAGAATTCAAATTGGAAAGGGAGATAGATTGTTTATTAAATTCGATGCCCGAACTTCTTGCGAGGTGGGAATATAAGATATAAGTTAAAAAAAGTTGCTAACGAGTAGCACATCCCTTGGTGCGGCATGACCAGAAACATGCCAGAAGCAGGTCTCTTGCAACATCCATTGGCCTTATAAAGCGACATCATATATCCATGATCTTACATTAGGGAGGACATGAACTATTCCCAATTCTCAAAGAACCAGTATGCGCAAATTCTAAGGAACTACGACCTTCTCTATCTACAACTAGCAAGTTCAAGTATCGTTTTTAAAGCTTACGTAAAAGTTAAGTAGGATAAGGACCATACTCCTCTCCTCCAATATCTTCTATCAAATCATATGGGAAACTCAGAATCTGAGATAGCTTTGAGAGTACCTACTGTATCTAGACAACTTAGTATTATAACAATGAATGCACTGCAATTTGTTGCATGAGAGATTCTCGGGTTCCACTTACACGGAAGTTTTCCCATATCTGTGGCACTCTTGCAAAGAAAAATATCGCATGCTGAGAAGCCTGCAGGACAGAATCTTAATTTTAAGAAAGCTTTTAAAGGCACAGACGGATGCAGTTGGAGAAGAAAGAAACTTGTTAATTGGTACTCACATATAATGCTTCAAAAAGAACAGGATCAATTTGACCACCTAAAATGGTCGGTGCTACTGCACAGTATCTGAGAAACCCAGTTGAGGAGAGCAGCTCGTACTATCTTACAGACTCTGAATTGTAAGACAACTAGAGGTGAACCAGCAAAAATGTAAGCAGGATACATTAGAGGCCTGATCCATGTCTTGATTCCCATCGGTTGCGAGAAGTAATATATGATAGCAACTAAAATTATAGCTGAAAAGCAGCCAAGCAAGAACATTAGATCCTGTAGAATAGGGTTTCTTGGAATAGAATAATATAAAGAAGTACACGCACTTATTTGGAACATAAGATGGAAAAAGATATGCCAATGACATTTGCAGTTTGACAAACATACTGATTGAGTAATATACCCTGATGGTGGCTAGCCTCATTTGAAAGGTAAATGCAAGATCGCAATCCTAGGGAAAGCTTTTTTCTGTTAACTACAGAAATAGATCTCTTAGGATTTTTAACATCTTTAAAAGCCTAAATTTATCTCTGGGGTTCTTGGCCAAGAAACTGCTTAAACTTGGCTCAAGATGGCATTGGTCTTGGATACCAGAACTTGCAACATCATAATTCTAAGGAGATTCAAATGAAAGGTATGATTCAATATTGACTGTGCCCAACACAAAAAAAATTCAAGTGCATTCCGTAAGCTGGAAACATAGAGAAACTGTCACTTAATATAGAAAAAGAAAAGAAGCCATTGTGCAGTTAACAGACTCTTCACGGAGTTTATTTACAATTGCTATTCCAAATCATATTTTCCCAAATCGATAATATAGAAGGAGAATTTAACTGCAGCACACAATTTTTCTTCATAAAATTAGGCCACACTCTTAATTTCTTTAATAGTATGAGTGATCTTCTGATCAACAGAATTTGATTGTTGAACAAGCAAATCAAGTTATATCTTTTGAGAGAGAGAGAGAGTCCTCGAAGTTTGATTTCACTGAAAAGACAACATAATTAGGTGCTGGTCACTCACCATCACCATGCCATATTTCTTCCATCCCTGGTTGGAGGCAGAAAATTTCTCCAGCCATGCTTTTGATCAATGGGTTACAACCAAGGATATCACTCATACTTAATTTTGCATGTTGATCATGTCTTGTAATCAACTAATCAGAGACATGGTTGGAGAAAAGTTCCTCCAATCAGGAATGGAGGACATTATAGCCCTATAGCTTATATCAAATAGGCTGCTAGCAAATATAGTTGCTGGTGACAAAATTTTCATTATTATACAGCTGTTGTTATTCGGTAAAAGATGCATGTGCTTCCGATAATGCTATGTTGATGTGACTAAATGAATGTTTCTTTAGGGAATTCCTAGACTACTTAATTTTGTAACAATAACCATAAAGAAGAGCTCACACAACCAGTCAGTTCACAAAATTTGCTGAGACAGATAGTTTTTTTCCTTATCCTTTTTTCCTTTGGCCAAAGTTTGTTCCTTATCCAAACCACATTAGATTCGCACAATTGGCCCATGTAAAAAAAAAAAAAAAAACATCCGCTTTGGTTCCACTATTTCCCAGCACAGTCGAATTGTGATTCTGATGCTTGTACATGAAATGCAAATGCAGTACACTTTAAGTTTCAGAGTTTTATAAACTGTATTTGGCTCATGGGAAGCATCGCATTATGACACAAAAATTTCGAACATCGCCTATACATGAATGCAGATTAAGACAAACCTTGGATAAGAAGAAACGCCAATTCACCATAAGCTGAAAAGGGGAGCCCTTTGTGGAGACAGTATGCCAAAGCAATAGTGTAACCCACCACTTCAAGCTCAAAGGCCACCATACTAAGGCCCCTAATACTCCTATGCTTCAAAATCTTCATTATCTGCAAGAATATAAGCCCGAAACCACAAAACCAGACAACAATATCAATGCAACTGAAGCCCTGCAGCAACTTGTTCTTAAGTAGCGTCTCCTGCGGGAAGATTCAAACTTTACCCCCAAATCAACCTCTAAATTTGCTTTCCGAGACGAACAATTTGAACCCAATTACACAAGTTATCCAATTTTGCAGAAACGGGTCGAGCCTTGCATCAAAATCTCGTATTCTTTTTCAAGAGAACAAATCAAGAATAGAGCTCTGTCCTCTGGCACTCCGCGAGTAGCAGGGGAATACTAATTAATCATGGTTTGGTAAGGAAAAAATGCGGACGTTTCATGCTGCTGATCAGATAAAAGAATCCATAAAAATCCATGATACGGAAAGGGTTATGGTCTGGGGATCAAGAAGAAGAAGAACCTGAGGGACTTTGACAGTGGTGGAAGCAGCAACGATGCCATAGCCGAGGAGCTTGGACAGCAGCGGGAGGAGACAGTCTTTTTCTGGGATCTTCCCATCGCGAAGAGATCCAAAAGCACAGCTGAAATCGATCCCAAAAAACTCCATCTCCTTCTCTATCTGTCGATCCAAGAGCTCTTCAGTTTTGACCAAGAGAAAAAGTGCCAGTTCTGTTCTAGTACTTCCGGAACTGCTCTGACAAATCCAATGCTTTGGAAGTGGTGTGCACTGTGCAGGTCGGAAGTGCGGTTCTCGGATCGAGTTGGGAGGATTCATGTTTACTTTTGTTAGTTAAGGGTATTAAAATTTGTCTCCCGTTCGGATTTGCCATAAAATCGAATAGTTCTCATCATAAATTGTCGGGAAAATTTCAAAAAAGCCCCAAATACTTTCATTTTCTCAAAAAATTATCTGAAGTAAATCTTATTTCAAATAAAGGTTTAAAATGCCCTTTTTGTCTCAAAGAAGACCTGATCAAGGGTTGTTTTAGTCTTTTTACACTTTATGATTTATTTCCTCTCTCTCCTCCCTCCTTTTTTTTTTCCCTTTTTCCTTTTTTCTTTCCTTTGCCCTTTTTTTCTCTTCCCCTCATGGATGGTTGTGGGTTGGGTGGCCTTGCTTGCGGTTGCCAAGGCTCGCCTTGCACTGCCCAGGCAAGGGTCAACCTCACGACCGTCGGCGAGGGCCCTCGTAGGCCCTGGCCTAGGCATCAATTGATTGATGATAATTTTTACATTTTTCACTTTTTTCACTTTTTCTTTTGTTGAATCAGAAGGGTCTATTTGTGTGAATGTGAGAGATGATGAGGTTACCTTTTTTGGGTTTGTTGGTGTAGAGCTTGATACCTTCTTCGCTCACGACAAACCTAATTTTGTTCCGATCTCCACTAGGTTGATAGGGACTTCGCTACTTCAGATCGTTTGCTTCGCCAAGCAAACGGTGGGAACTGAGCCCTCACTCGATCTGGTGAGGGCTCCCCGCCCTCATCTAAGGCCGGCAAGGTTGCCTAGCCCACGGCCGCCGGGATGGGAAGAGAAAATAAGGGAAAAGCAAAGAAAAAAGGAAATAAAGGAAATAAATCAGAAAATGTAAAAAGATTAAAAAAAAAACCTGGTCATATCTTTATTTGAAATAAAGAGGACATTATTGAAATAAATGCCACTTTATGCCCTTTTAAAAAAAATTGATGGCACTTGAGGTCTTTTTTAAAAATTTTTCCTAAATTATCACAAATAAAAGACCCGACTCGAATTTTTTAAGTTCTTATTTAATTACATGTATGCTTAGATCTAAATTTAGTATTTTTACTATTATTTCTTCAATGGCCTGTAGAGGCAACTGCTAGATTTACTTAATTACGAATACTAGTTACATATATTAAGAGAAGACAAAAAAGAGGTAAATTTTATTATTTATTAATAATAACTTTTTTTGTAAGGGAGGGGGGGGGTCAAAAAGAAGAACTCTTGTGCGCTTATACAAAAGCTCATAGGAAAATTTGTCAGAAAAGAGAAATTAAGCTCTATTCCGGTTCCTTCATATATATGCTTGCGTGATCTTCTTCACTATCATTAATAGAAAATTTAAAGTCCAGTCCACTTGATATTGGTTCCGTTTAATTCTATACGATCTTGAGACAAACGAAACTGTTTCAATCTAACAAGTCGAGTTATGCTCGCTCTCTCCGCATTCAATTTAGTGTAATGTCGCAGTTGATTAAAGAAGAAAAGAGCGTACGAGAATGAAGGTGTTTAGTTTCAAGTTCGGCGAACTCTTGCTAGATCGCCTTCTTTTTGCGAGTGGGCACCGTATGACCATAAACCATCAATGCGACTAAGAAAAACACACGGCCATTACCTAAACTACGATGTGTTCAAGCTTAATACCGTTAAAGGAGCAAGTCTTCAATCCAAAGTGACAAGAAAGTGTCGAGACAAACTCCAAAAAAGCAGCAGCTTTCCTCATCTTCATTTGATGAGTGATACAGTCAAACAGATTCAGACCATCCTGGGGGCTGGGGCTGCTGCTGCTGGGCTCCAGAGACTGAACCTGCATCACAGTGATCATTCTAGTAATGAAAACCACTGATGAGGTTTTTCCCATCATAACCAGAAACATTGTCAGCCAGCGATGTAACTACATGGCGGATTGAGTTTACCTGGGGGGTGATAACTTGAGCCTTGAGTTGAAGGCGGATACGGCTGTTGAGCTGTATTAATAGGAGCCAGAGATTGCTGGATACGTTGCGGAGCTGTATTGATATGGAGGAGGTGGGGATGGGGATGGGCATGGGCAACACTGGAATGATGGTTGTGTTGGAAAAATGTTAGATAATATAAAAATACCAATCGTAGGAAATATGTTGAAAAAGACGAGAAAAGTAAGAACACTTGTCTGAGGCGTGCAAGTACTATCCTTGAGGATAATTTCGCCTCTCATGGTACGAAACTCGATACAAAAGACTTCTAGCGGCTATTCTTCCAAGATAAAATAGACCTTCTTTTATACTTCATCGTGAATATTAAAAGAAACGGGAATAACATTACGTGTATAATTCAATTATAAAATGAAAGATATGTGGAGGAAATAAAAATGCTCTTTCTCAATCCAAAAACCGATAATTGTGGTTTGGAGTCTAATTTATATGCAAAACAAAAGATACGGCGGTTAAGAAAGTATCATAAATCAATTGGTAACTATTAAAGAAAATGACCGTTGGAGGTTTTATGAAAACAAAATCAAACATTACAAAATTGTTATACGGCCACTATGCGGCCGTTAGAAGACCGTTATGACATCATTAAAAAACTGACCGTTGGAAATAATGATGGCTAATCATAGTGGCCATAATTTCTATTAAAATCATTTTAAGGATATTTCAAAACTGCTGAAATGTCCAACATGTCGATGCTGCTTGAGAGCAAACAAATGAACTGAGGTCAAGGTTTGCACACGACAGCGGTGGTGGTTGGTAAGTGTTTGCTGCAAGCTTGCTGCAAAGCCACAAGGCAAAATACGTTGCTCTGTTTGGAACAAAGACGTAAGTAAACATGTAGATGCCAAAAACTATGTCGAACTAACAGTAAAATTCGACGAGCAATGCATCGTGAGCTTAACTTATCACATCCCGATCCTCCAAGAAAAAGGATATGACACGATTGTTCTTTTTAATCAAACGACGCAATCTCAAATAAAATTCGAGTAAAAACCCAATATCCAAATATATATACCTCTATATATATTTGATAAAAACTTCACATGTTCACAAAAGTCATAACTTATCTATCAAATCAAAAGATATATGTATATATTTTCACATCTAGCTCGAAGTCACTAACTATATACAACTTATATATATATATATATATATATATATATATATATATATATATATACACATCCCCAATATCCCAAAAAGTGTTTTTGCTAATGTACTCTCGATTCTACTTGGGACTTGTCGATAAACTTGAAAGACAATTGAGATAAAGGAATGAGCAACCACAGCTCAGTGAGAAATGCAATATCTTTTAAGCGGATTGAGAAATTACTATGCATCTATCAAAGTAAATCAAATGTCAATTCATAATAATAACAAATCGTTAATGGTCTAATCTATTGATTAATCTCATTAAACGAAATTTCGATGGTTTATCTATCGAATAATCTCGTACTCATCCCTAACTATGGTCACATTTAACGCCTTGACAAGGCAACCAAGTTTACCTCTCTTAGTTAGGTCTATCAGCTATTTTAGCCAATGGTTCAGCTCAATGATGTCCTTATAGTATGCATATTACCCCCACCTCAATGGGTCCTAATCACTTTCTATTTGCTTCCTCGGGCAAATGGGTTTATGATGCAATCTGAAAGCCATTGCGCATTGATTTAGTCATTCCTCTTTTCAAATAATTCAAAGAACGCAGAGACTTCGACAGTTCCGTGATTGGCGAGGGTCAAAGTGGACACATCCGAAGGAAAACAGGGGTCACTAACAAGGACTTCAACACACATTTTTTGCCCCCAGTGAAAAAGAATGCATGAGCAATGGCGAGGAGATGTTCGGTTGTCTTGGATATCAAAAGCTCCATTTGTCCCTGTGATGATTGCCAAGCCAAATCAGTAACTCATAGTCCACCAATGACAGAGTATTCATTTGTTTCAACGTATAGTGATCACCTTAGCTGTATCTGCACATAGAAGCTCACTTGTTCAGTACCATGCAAGGATCAAACTTCAAGAAATACATCTGGGTGTGAGCTAACGTTGTATGCTCATGAGCATTCCTTCAACGTATGAGACAATGATCAAGACAAAAACTTCCAACTGTGTGTGGGCATGATAACGTGGTAGAATACGTGGATGGCGCTTCCTGAGAGAGCAGTGGAGATACAAAGGAAGTACTAATTCTCAATATGCCCATCAGACAAATGTATGAGCATTATTTTTGCAAATCCTCTGGCCACAATCGAAGCTAACCACAGATACCCCTTTTTAGACAAGCTTTTCATATCTCGGATGACACTTGCCCATCTTGCATCTAAGAGCTTTCTTGGCAATGGACGTTGGATCTTCAATTCTTGTTAAGTTTGGCTGGAAATCTCTATCTAGCTCGCTGTCTCGAGCATCTAATGCAATCTGCGAGGAGGCATTTACTTTTACTAATGCATTGAGTTATCCTATCATGACTTCGCGAAGCCTGTCAAACTTTTGCAGAAGCACAAGATTATTGCCCAAATGGTGAGTTTCGAGCATCTTCTCCAATTGCACCGTTCTTCTTTGAATGTGACAATGATACGGTGGCAGAGCTGAGATTAGTGCTTAAACAGCATGTGCATATTCTGAACGACAAATATGCCTGAAACTCTAGTCAACATTCATGACTGTCAACGAGGATTTGCAACAAGGAAATGTTCTCTGATCCCTCCGCAAGCCCACAGTAAAGACTAACAAGGCGGGAAAAATGGAATATGCATCATTAAGCAACAGAAAGCATTCAAAGGACTAAGCATACTTCCTCTTATGTAAATTTAAGTGGATCCATAAATGGACATGCTGGAAGCCAGGAACAATCGGTCTGTTGATCAAATGCAACATGAACAATAAATACAGCACAGCACTATATACAGATTCTTCGTCTGATTAACATCGATTAAACTTCCAATCTATTTGGCAATACCGGGGCTCAGCTGTCGTCCCTTTAGTATGGTGAAATGACGATAGGTGTATCATAGTGACTCACTGCAACTGCTTTGCTCTCTGGCAAAGTTGTTCATCCCAATGCTTATAAGGCAAACCTTTGCACTACACGCTGCTCTTCCTGCCACCACTCCCATAGGCCCAGTGAAACTGTGCCGTGGTACGCTTCAGTGCCTTAACACTTAGAGGGTTGTTCTTGCTCTGCGAGAAAAATCAACATCAGCAAAATTCAATCCACACACGTAAAAAGAAATTCCCTTAGACGGCAATGAGGCCAGTACTGAAGTATTAACTGATCAAAGCAAGAGCTTTTATGATTTATTACCATTAAGCAGGTCCCTTCATATATGTTGCAGACAGGGTACTCATGGGGGCAGCAGCTTTCATTGTCCTCACAGCACGTGGCTGCCTCAAGCGGGCAGCATCCCCAGGCAAAGCAATAGTTCGCATACTGATAGACGCAGCAGCAAGTTGTGCTCTCAGGACATGAGTAATAACGATCACAAGTGGTTGGTGGTTTTATCGGAGACGGTGGAGACGGCCCTGGGTTCGGGGGATTCTGGCCCTTCTTGATGGGGTAAGACGCTTCCATTGCGATCCCGCACTTGCCAGACACAGTATTGGCCACGTTACGCTCCATTCTGATATAACCCTGCTCTCCCCAACTCTTGCCCAAGAGTTCTTTACGATCCAGTAATTCATGCTGTTTTCTGTGCCATATCCTACAGCGGTCACTCCGTGGTCCAGTGCAGTACCACATCGTCCAGTGAAAATACCCTGCAGAAATTACAGTAAAGAAAATCGGTTGCTGATGCAAGTGGCACAAAACTTTTAAGCTTGATAACTCCTGAGGGATGCATGATACAAGTCAGGAATGCTCCCGGAAAAATGATGGTTGATGATATTCTGTGGGTGTAACTTGAAGAGCAAACCAGCTTACTCGATTCATTTAGGAAGAACACCTGATAGATGCATGAGTTAAACCAACAGGAACCGATCATGAAAAGGGTGTTTCAAAGCTGTATAAACTGCAGATTCACAGCTTACTTCATGTTGAATTAATCTCTCTCTTTGAAAGAGACGCAAAAGTTGTCATGCTCAGGAGAGGAAATTACCGACTGGTACAACTGAAATTCTCGACCGCCGGCTTCAATAGCTACACTGACTGGTTGATTAGCGACTGCCTTTTGCAATGTTTTCTCATCGTTCGCTGGAACATCTTCGTAATCATCTATCGTAACAACCTTGGCATTCTTCTGCACAAAAGAAAAGGAAAAAAAAAAAACATGAGAGAATCCTTATCGAAACGCTTCTGTCTAACAGCTGAAAGACACGGGGATCAATACTGACTCGATATTGGTCACATCTGCCATCTACAGCTTTATACGGATAATCTTCCTCAGAGTCGATCCCGCCATTGTTGATGATGAACTCAAAAGCGTAGTCCATGAGACCTCCATTGCAACCTTCGTTATAAGTTGTATCGCAGTCCACCAGCTCCTGCTCCGACAGCGAGATCAGATCGCCGGTCACAAGTTTGTTTATTCCCTCCACGGCGGCAATGGTGGAGAAGGCCCAGCAACTCCCTGATTTTATCAGATTCAATTCAAACGCAATCACGTATCTTCGAAATGAAGTATTAGTGATCAATATTAAGACTTTTGATAAAGATTTACGACTCCAAAAACTTTTAACCAAATGCATATGAGTATACAGCAATCTTTAAGTAAGCTATGCAGGTTCAGTTGACATGAAGACGCTATGATCAGCTCGAGACTTCACGAGGTGTCATCATCTAAATATTTCTCGTCCCTCTTAAACCATGCCAATGGTGCCATTTCCGCATGCATTTTCAATCTCGTTCGTTTAGGCTTCGAGCCTATGGGTAGCCATGCCAATAATCAAGTGTGAAGCAGGCGCGGGAGTACTTTTTAGTCGGGTAACGGAAGCAATATCATAACAGTCAACTGTTCTCATGTTCTTGCTTTCACTGGTTCATGGGGTCTGCTAACGCAGTATTTCACAGGCATGAAAGGTATATTCTGAATTCTTTTTACTGTAATATGATCCAAGATAATTCTTTTGTTTTGGCAGAAAATTAATCAGATAAGACGATGAGATCTACTGACCGCCATGACAGGAGATATCTTCATCTTATCATCTAGTCTAGTGTCTTGATTTGAACTTAATTTAGTTACATGAGCTGGTTCAAGTAGGTCAGTTACGCAAAACTTCTCGCTAAGTAAGAGTCGAAAGATCTAGTCTTCCGTAACTTTGGAGTTAGCTAATGAAGTTTTTTTCTGACCCAAAAAAAAAAAAAGTCGAAAGATCATTTTCAAAAGGAGGTCGGCACAAGCAGCATCATGAAAACACTCTCTAACATGGTCTCCTTCTGAAGAAAAGTCAAATTCAACCTATAACCCAATGAACTCTTCCTTCCTAATGAAGCGCTGCACAAATCGAACACGGCACTCTGGGCTCCGATAAGGACAAGACTGCCCTTCACAATCCTTCGTAATTACCATCCCGACCAAGCCAAGAAACGAATTCCCAACATTGTCGTGTTCCGGACTTCCTCTGAACGCAAGAAACGGTTCGTGCAAGGACAAAAGGAAATGGGAAACTCCGACGACGACAAATAAATCACCCGAAGATAAAAAAAAACAACAAAGGACGGCAACCACATGATAAATAAGGAAGAAAAATAGGTTTTCGTTTATATTTTTCTCCGAGTCAAACCAAGATGTCCAAAACTCGCCCTTTTTTCCAAGAAAACTTGAGTTACCAAAAGTAGAGAATCGCCATCGGCAGAGAGACTCACCGCAGCTTCCCTGATCCTTGACGCCGACCACCGCGCCTTCCTTCCTCCAGTCGACGGACTCCCGCAGCTCCTCCCCGAGCCGCGGCTCGTAGCGGCGGCTGCTCCGGCTCTTGGCGAGCCGCCTCCCGGCGTCGGGGCGTGCCCCCAGGTAGATGGACCGGTACTCCTCGTTGGTCAGGTCGGCGAACCGGTTCAGGCCGACCGTGTAGGTCCGGTTCTCGGAGTTGTGCTCGTCGATGAACCGGAGGTTGTCCTTGAAGATGTCGAAGCGCCTCTCCTTCTCGCCTAGGGCGTTGTAGGCCTTGGCGTGTTTCACGAGCCACGACTCGTAGAGGGCCATGACCTCGGCGTCGGTGCGCCGGCCGGGCTGACCGCCGTGGGCCCGGTCGTAGCTGATGATGGACATGTCCGCGGCCGACGACAAGGCCAAGAGCATGAAGAAGAAGAAGAGCACCCCCATAAGTGATGTTGACGGCCCGTGAACACCCATCTTCTCCTTCTCTCTCTCTCTCTCTCTTTCGAAGATGGGCTTTTCTAGAGAGCGAGGAATGATGAATAGGGAGCGGGAGTGCGGGTCATGAATGATGATGACGGAGTTATAAAGGGAGAGGGGTTGATTCATTGGGTTGAAAGACGGGGGGAACGTAATTTAAGAGGAAAATACAAAAGGAGCAATGGAGGCTGGCAAATGATGGTTTGACACGTGCGACCGATGCGCATGAGGTGTGATTGGCTGGTAGTGAGCGGAAGAAAGCAAAGCGAAGCAGCCCCCGGAAATTCGACGGCAGGGGAAAACTGCTTTCTTCTTACAGCGAGTACAACTCTGTAAAAATTGGCAGGAGCATCTCCGAGGAGGGCGCGGGTGAAAAAGATAAAATTATAACGCCCGATTTGTTTCGCCGAGATTAATGAATTGGAAACTACTCTTTCATTAAAGATAATAATTTATATTTAAATATTTTCACGAACAATATATTTTTTATTTATTAATTTTTATAAGACATACACTAAATAGCACCAATATCGATACGACACGCAGACACGATATTTCTTAAAAAAAGAAAGAATTTCGACACGTTATATAATAAAAACATGATAAATTATCATTTATATATAAAAATATCAGCGGTGAGTTTCTTCTGTCGTTAAAGATTCATAATTAGTTCTTTTTTCTTGCTGGGTATATTATTTTGAGGGTAGCTATGTATTTTTTTTGGATAAGTTTATATTTTGACTATTATTTATTGAAAATGCTTAAAATTAACCTCGTCCATGTCAAAATGACATGTTTGGATGTTGGACTCGCGTTTCGATGACATGTTTGAAGCGTTGACCATGTGTCAATCGCATGTCAAAAAGTATCGGAGTGTTCGACATGACACAAAGGCTTTCGATAAGTGCCCGTACTTTCTAAGCCATTCAAGCAACCGATCTTAAAAAAAAAAATGTTTCTGGATCGTTCGTTTTTCATAAAATAACGGAGCGTAAAATAAGACATTGGATTAACGACAGACAAATGTCGAAGATGGGTCCTGGTCTTTCGGATTTACCCCCACCATGTCTGTCGTGCTAGAGGGACAAGGCATTTTGCAATATGGAGCTGCGTGGGGGCCGTGCAATAGATTCCTTTGTGGATCTTTAATGGTCAATTATGGGATACAGGACAAACCTCTCTCTCTCTTTGCTGGCCTGGTTCCTTTGATATTTTGATATTATTCACGAGACTTGCGAGATCCGACTAAACACAAAAGGGCCCATACATGTCACCATTCCTTGGTTTTCCTTGTCAAAGCAAAAGCCCCTGGTCAGGAAGAAAGACGAGTGGACGTTGTTATCTCTTTGGCTACGAGATATTTAATTGGTCCGGGTGCGAGTCGATGCCATCGCCAGCATTCGATAGATTCTCCTGGTTCATCCATTGCCACGTGCCGTTCGGGTGAAAGTGTCCTGATCGCAAATCCATCGTCGAATCGAACGATGTAATGTCTCCGCTAAATAAATTATCATGTTCTGTGATTTTGCTGGAGAGAGAAATAGAGAGGGATATCACGAAGTTGAACAAATTTGGCAGTACAATATGCCTCTGTTGGCACGACATCGCCTTAAGAGGTCACATTTGACATCGATATGGTATTTTCTCCATGTTGACATCACCCATCAACGATGTTAAGAGAGGCCACATGTTGGCCTGTGTTTTGAAAGATCAAAATATTTGATTTAACGAGAGAAAAAGTTTTCAATATAATATGGAGGATAAATGTTTGGGTACTTGTGATGTCCTCATTTCATACAAAACTAACCAGCACTTACAAGTAATACAGCTATCTCCCAATTGTATTGAGCCTATTTGATAGGCCAATTCATCAATTAATACACAGTACCTGATAAATTCATGAAGGTCAGAAAATTATAGATCTCTACGAGAAGAGACAAATTAGCATACAACCCCAAGGATTTGCCAAATACCAGTCAAATCTTTGATATCGACTTCGATGCCCTGCGCAGTATAATTTAGCATCATAGGAATCACGGACAAGAAGGTGTTGGATGAGATAAAAAAGGGAATTTCTTGCCAAACCGAGGAAACGGCCACGGGAAAATGGTTCCCCTAACATAATATTAGGGGTGACATTATCCAATTTTGGCCGTCCAATTCAAAATGGACAGTCCGGATTGATTCACATCAGCTTTTTCAAGTGGGGAAAATTTTCAGCAAAAATTTCAAAATTTTCAATTAATCAATCTGAGCAGTCCATTTTTGAATTGGATGGCCTAAATCCCTTATGTCACCCCTAACATAGTGACGGCCATGTGACAGCAAAATGAACCAGAGCAAGTGCTTCATACATAATAGGACATCTAAATAGTATTTCCCCTCCAAACAACTGTCCTTTGCATCCATCAAGATGGCCTGCAAATCGATCTTTTATTCGCAGGCTGTTCATTACTTATATACAGAAAGCATTATCGTCATTCTTACCGGGTGTTTATAAGGATCCTTGAGGAGTGGATTCCTAAACTCTCAATGGCCGTCATGTAAAGAAAGAGCAAATGTCGCTCGCTGATCGCAAATCATTTATGTTTTAACGTAATAAGACAGAGAGTATGGAATTTTACGAAAAAGGGTATGAGAAATTGTGACTTGCTATGATCCGAGAGGATCCGTTTCTCAAGAGACCATAGAACTGCCCCATTCTCACCTTGATTCCATAACTTTATTATGGGAAATGGAGAGATGTAATAGGAGGGAACACGCAAAATGAAAACAAAGCCAATGGCCAAATAGGCATGGATCAATTCTACGGGGCTGGAAGAACGGGGTGCCGCCGGAGAGAATTCAGAACATCAAGAAGAAGGACGGATACCGCCGGGGGTGGAACAGTGGCCGCTTCCTCATTCATTAGTCATAATAACGCGCCCCGATCCAAAGTCATCGTTCTCTGCCTGCCTGGCCCGTTTGATCATCAATCATTCACCGGCATTATCTGAACGACAACAACAGCCGCACATGGATGTCCCTACTCCCGTCGAGAGATTCTGAAGATTCCCGGAGCGCCTTTTCCCAGCTCCAAAAGATGGGCGCTGGGGAATGAACCTGGTCCCCGCTTATCCGTCTCCCCCCGACTTTTTTTTGTGCAGATGGAATTTGCCGCTCCTTCTGCAGACGAGGGAGATCCCCTTATTTTCCTGGGCTCTTCTCGCTTCTGTGCTGTTGCTGTTGGCTAGCTCAGCTTAGTGAACAAGATGACAGAGACCCGCAAAAGGAATGGATAGGGTTATATTCTCCAAACCACACGGAGGAAGACTACTGTCCTGCCTTCTCTTCACCCCCCCCCCTCTTTCTTCATCCTTCTTCCATTTTTCTCTTTTTCCATACTAAACAGATTTAGTTGAACCAAGCCCGAGTGAAAATTCCAGCTTCCGAGCGTAAAGAGAACTAGCAATATCGCAAGCTCGATTTATAGAGAGGTTAAGCACTTCGTGCCTACGTCCTTCTTTCAGCTCTAGCAGCCTAATTTGGCTGAATTCCACCTCGCTACTTGTGCAGAGGTTTCCTTTATGCAGAAATAGACTCCTTTATAGCTACTTTGCTATACGTCAGATCGCCATCGGAGCACTCTAATTGCTGCGCTCGCATGACAACCATTCTGTTTCAGAAAATATTTCTGGAACAGAAATAAATTTTTCTATTTCTGCCAGAACATAAAAAAATTTTGTTTCTGGTTTGGGGCCAAAATCTATTTCTGGAACAGATTTTTGTTCCAGAAATAGAAAAAGGATTTGCGTGCCAACGAGTTTTCTGTTCCAGCCTATTTCTGAAATAAATTTGGAATAGAAACAGAGAAATAGAAATGTTGTCATGCGCACCCCTAATTGCTGCGCTCGCGCCCTCTGTGAAGTATGCGCGCAAGATATAGACTCGCTGCCCAAATTATAAACGACGTTTTTCTAGTGTTTATAAAAGGACCTTCACGCACTTTGTCTTTCTCCAGGCAAAATTATCTTTTCCCTAAGTAGAAAAACACTCTCTCGTGTGTTTTTACAAATGGTCTCAAAGGGCTACTGCATCTCTACACAAGAGATAGAATAGGAAACCTCGATAAATCACTTTTCTCTTGTATTTCTCTATTGTTATTGAGTTAGTTATATTTAATATATAAGTCTTAAATGAGCTTCGATAATATATGAGTATTCAATGGGTCGTAAATGGGTTTACCAATGTTCTTGGACTCAACCCACCATTATGACTCTCTCTCTTCATTTTCTCCCGCTCGTGCTCATTTACTAACTCCGCGCACTGTCACATCATTTGGGTATGAGTTTTTCTAAATTGATTAAATATAAAGTGATTTAGGAATATGAGTTGGGTCTGAATCAGGTCGGGTGTGAGCAATTACATTTGCATTCAATAAATGGTGCTATTAGGCAGAATCATTTATGACCCAATTCAAACCAACCCAAACTCCTGTTTGATGGTTTAGGGCTTTAATTATGCACCTTTGTCTTCTCCATGGCAGGACCCCATGCTGATGGCAAAATGACATGCCAATCGCAAGAGACCCATGCAGAGATAGCTCAACTCAATAGGAGAAACCAAAGCCCGGCCCATGGCTGGATATTAAACGTAGGCCCAAATATTTTCAAACCATATTGGCACTAGCAATTAGGGGGACGAAAAGTAGCGCAAAAAAAACCAACAACTCTAAAGACTTTCGATTGCGTTGTCAACTTGGAGACCACTAAACTAGAGTCGATCAATCATGCAGAGATACCTCAGTAGCTCACAATAGTTAAATACTTACTATTCCGCCAAGCTTGAAGAATACATCGACTCAAGAACTTATGAACTTTGATCGGAGCAATTGAAATTTGAATTACGATGAGCACCGTTTCTTTCATTTTGACCGCGTTTCTATCATTTGAGTTCGAGTGTGGATTGATTTCTCATTTAAATCTATCATTGAATGGAGAACTCGTAGGGTAATTCTCGTATATGTTTAGGAACTCAAGCGTCGAAATTTTGTGCTCACGTTCAAACAATGAGTCAAGTAGGAGTCATACATGCCCGAGTCAAGTTCGAGTCTCTCGAATTGTTTCGACTAGACCGACGCAGTTGTACCACTGCCCTGTCTTGTGATTTTATGCGACCAAGGGAAATGAGGGCAAGTTAATGATTACTTAGTACCACAGGCACGTGCAAGAAGCACAAAGAGAGAAAATAAATGAAGAGACGAATGTTAGGTAGCAATGATCGCGGTTATGTTCACACATGCTTGTTTCCTTTCTCTTTCGGATGTTTCACGCTGGTCTCCATATCGTTTCTTCTCGGGTTGACTAGGAGTCGACCGCGGTGCATACCACGCAAGTCAACTTGTCCCCATACCATTAGAAGATCCTGTAAGATTCAAAACATCGCAGCAAGATTGATTAAGTTCATGTCCTGTTGTAAAATGTGAATATTCCATTCCACAATGCTTCTCTTTTCCGATTGGAGCTCCTCTCTCTCTCACTCATCACGAAGCCCTGTAGCACAACATAAGTGACTTTTTGCCTCTCATAAATCATGCGGCGGTTGTGGAAAAAGATCATGGAATAACTCCGTTTTGTTCACGAGAATAATTTCCTGAAATATTTTTCAGATTTTTCCGGCGTTTGAGGGGCGAAAAATAGGCCTAATCCTAAAAAACATTTTCCTCCTACGGAAAAATCTCTTGAAAAGTGTGGAAATATTTCTTCATTTTGAAAAGAGAAAACATTTCCTCATCTTTTCTTTCTTATTTTTTCACAACAACGCTTTGTTCTTTTCTTTTCTCGTCCTTCTTCTTCGCCTACCGCCGCCGATCGCCACCCGGCCGCGGCCCGCTGGTCTCCGCTGGCCGCTCGCCGCCGTCGCCCGAAAATCAATCCTTTACAAACGATGGAGAATTGTTTTCCAGTTTTGTATTTTTAAATATTAACCTAACACCATAAAATATTGTTATTTTCTTGAAAATGACTTCCTGGAAAATATTTTCCGAAAGTATCATATTTTCCGCGAAACAAACGGAGTAAGTTGATAAAAAAAAAAGACAATGAAAGAGATAGAAGTAAGGGGTGGACATGAAATATAAGGTTTCGCCTAGTGGAACTTGGGACACAAATCCATCGAATAGTTCCTTATTTTTTAGAACTAAACCCTAATCATACATACCTTGCAACTTGGAACATATCAAGTCACAAATTCTAAGGTCTACCCAATTTTATCTATATTCTTACTTGAACAACTACAATAAATCATCACTTTTTAATAACCTACCATTTGTTATTATAACCCACTCCATCCACAACTCACATTTAGACACGAAGAATACAAATTAAAAATATTAACAAAGTAAAAATTAAGTTATAAATATCGTCGAAAAAGAAGCTCGAACTAGTGATTTCACGTTAAACACTCATCATTGACACCATAGAATACTGTAGAGTCGCACGAAATATTATCAAGAAAAAACCAAAAAATTGTTACAAGGTACAAATTTCCAAGTTCTACCTAACTACAACTTACCCGTCGAAATATTTTTTTCTAATTTTTGGAATACGAAACCTACATTATACTTGAAACTTGAAATCACACGGGTTACTCACAAGTCCTATTCTAGGTTCTATATTTTATCCTGAATCATGCTCACAAGGCCTGATATAATAATCAGGCTAATTGACAAAATAATCGAGGGCCCTTGCTGAAATTTTCCCGAAAAGAAATCGAAGGGGGCACTCGTGGGTGGGGGCGTTGGCTTCTTCCGATAACAACGGCACAATGGGCATTCCTGTCGAAACTGGGCGAAACCGCAACTGCATCAAGTTTGCTCGAAGCTCTGACAGGCCCGTGACTGCGGCTCCCCCGACCAGAGCGTACACCGGGAAGACTTTGGGCGAGAGCGAGGGTCGTTGCCGTCAACCTATTTTGTTAAATCAATGACTTGTGCGCTGCCATGATTTTCGTCAACTTTCCTCAACTGCCTTCATACTATTATTTTCGTGGGTGAGAGAGAGACAGAGATCTTTAGAGGTAACCGTCACTCTGTTTCGGGATTTTTGTGCATTTTTCCCTCAGTATTCTCACATCAATTGATCTGATACATCAATCCTTCCCAGTCCGCATTCACACCAGTGCATCAAAAGCTAAAAACAAAGGGCAGGGTCAACATGACAAATGTTTTTATATACAATGAACGAAGGGAGGCGAGGGATTCTTGTTTGTATTGGGCTGTGCCCCCATCGTCCTGATGCTTTTTTTTTGTGTCCTTTTTGTGTTTTGCTTGGCGCGCGGAGAATTTGAAACAATAATTGACTTAGTAGAGATGCCTGCCCTCCCCTTTATTTTAAAAGAAGAAAAAAAAAAAAAGAAAAGAAAAGAAAAGGAAAGGTTTTGTCCCTGAGCCTTCGCAGAAATCGATCGCTAAATTCGGGATTTATGTAACGACTCGCTTGCTTTGGGGGGGGCATAGCACAAAAAAAGAATTTTCGAGTAATCTCAAGGTGTCGACATGAGCACCTGCGGACTAAAAAGATAGGAGTTGTTCAATGCTATATATGTCGGTCATTGTTTGTACCCGAGTGGACGATGTTCATGCACATCAATGACCGTTATTCATTGTCGACCGAAGACGATAGCGTATGATTAAACACCGTCATAGCAAAATCAATTGGTAATATATGTAATGAAAAGGAACGGTGACTTACCAATTGAGATATACCGTGGGGATGTCTAGATGTTGGAAGGGCGCCAGAAACGGCGATAACTTTTTCATTTTGAAATCGTCGTGGAAATGAGCAATAAAGTCCAGCGGATTATGGAGAAGAGATAAAGGCAGAAGATCAGGAGCGATTTTAAAGTAATAACACCTAAAATTAGATTCTGCTGATGAGATCGAGATTCCTTGGAGACATGGAAGCAAGGCTAAACTACAGAAGAACCTGTGCTCAATTACTCGACAAAACACCACCCCCCTCCCGGCCGACGAATGAACAAACAAATATGTTTCTTTCAATCCCTTCGGTTTTTTGTTTCCGGACTTGGTTGTCCAATCATCTTCAGCTTTTTTTTTTTTTTTCGCTGTAGTTTTTATATCCGCATCGCCGATTCAATTTTATTTTCAGCATAGTTTGTGTAGCGTCTGATCCCGTTTTGAAAATTATTACTTTCATGGGATCTCTCCACATCATCTAGTAAAGTCCGATATAGTTTGTGACATTAAGTTATTTTTTGAAGTGAGTTTTCTCTTGTGTACTCATGATATTTTCTGAGTGGAAATCGTCACATACCTATCTCCTTCCGACAAAAATTGACGAATTATTTTCAGAAAAAAAAAAATATTTATCGAGAGTCCAACTTTCAGCATACAACTGTGATTTACTGACATCTCGGCACCATCTGAACTACGCGAGTGCCCGCGGGTTTGCTTCCACATCGGTACGACACGCCGCAAGTCGAATCTGCCGTGCTTGATGCCAATGTTGAATGCGACCTTCGGAGGGGGAAAAGAGTGTCACTCTCCGTGAGGTACGTATCAAAAAAAAAGCCAAAAAAAATGTCTGTTTAATGGAAGGACGAAAAGGGGGGGAGGGGGGGGGGGGGGGGGGGGGGGGGGGGGGGGGGGGGGGGGGGGGGGGG
>JAGVVM010002779.1:0-25408 GCA_019149425.1 Psidium friedrichsthalianum
TTTTCATGTTTCAAAGGCTGGAATTTTGAACTCGAATCCTGCTTAGTACAATCCCTCGACGGACTCCTGTACGGGACTGAATCATTGTCCTGTCCCATGGTTGTTGCATCCACTGAAACTACGGACATAAGAGATTAGTGTTATACACTAAAGTGCTCATTATATTCCATAAAAACACGAATATAATAACAATAATAAAACAACACAACACACACATATGTATGAATAAAACTATCACAGGCACCCTTTTAACAAATTATTTAATCTCGAGATCTTAATGGTGTGATACATTCAATTGCAAAATTATGCACAACTTTTAGATCTTCTAGTCTACGACATTAACAATAAATAGTTTAAAGCATTAACCTAGAATACCAATAACATTAGAAGCTATTTGTGAAAATGAACTTCGTTTGTTTCGCGAAAAATGAATGATTTGGAAAAATAATCGCTATGTTACTTGAAATAATTAATCAATAATAGAATGCCGTCCAAACATTCTCACGAATAATAAAAAATAATATTTTTTCGTTAAGTTATTTTATAAGCAATGGAGACGCGGATTTGGCAGCGGATGAAGGCCGGATCAATGACTTGACCACGAAGAAGAACAGAACGAAAGCCCAGCATCTCAGAAACCAAAGTCCATCGCGCGCCGACATTGGACCCGCTGAACACACGCTCAAAAGTCAAACCAATCAGTCGTTGATCAAAGAAACCTACTCAACTATCAGTCAACACGGACCGTGATCCACCAAAAAGTCAACGAGCTTCTCTCCCCAATCATAATGCCACAAGTTCTGAATTCAGTCTTTCCAACAGCGTGTAGCCAAACCTGGAAAAAAAAAAATGGTCCATTCTGGATCACAACCTATCGATTGTGTCGAGATATACGCTTGAATTAGATTAGAAAATACGTCCATGTCAAAGATACATCGTTCATGACTCATTGGTTCAATCTCGAGATCTAAATCATTATCCTATCCCATAGTCATTACATCCACCGAAACTACGGACATAAGAGATTAGTATTATACACTAAAGTGCTCATTATATTCCATAAAATCACGAAATATAATAACAACAACAACACACATGTATGAATAAAAACTATCACGGATGCCCTTTTAACCAAATTTATTCAGTCTCGAGATCTTAATGGTGTCATACATTCAATTGCAAACTATGCACAACTTTTAGACCTTCTAGTCTACGACATTAACAATAAAATAGTTTAAAGCATTAACTAGAATATCAATAACATTGGAAGGTATTTGTGTGAAATTGACATTTCGTTTGCTTCGCAAAAAATAAATATTTTTTAAAAAATAATCGCTTGTGTTACTTGAAATAATTAGTCAATAATAAGAATTCACGTCCAAACATTCTCGCGAATAATAAAAATAATATTTTTTTATTTAGTTATTTTATAAGCAATGCAGATGACGATTTTGGCGGCGAATGGAGGCTGGATCAATGACTTGACCACCGAAGAACCAAGAACAAAAGCCCAGCATCTCAGAAATTCTCTGTGTCCATCGCGCGCCGACATTGGACCCCCCCGCAACACACGCTCAAAAGTCAAACCTATGAGTCGTCGATCAAAGAAACTACTCAACCATCGGTCAACACGACCGTGAACCACAAAAAGTCAACGAGCTTCTCTACCCAATCATAATGCCACAAGTTCTGAATTCAGTCTTTCCAACAGCGTGTTAGCCAAACCTGGAAAAAAATAAATGGTCACATTCTGGATCACAACCTATCGATTGTTTTGAAGCCGACTCGATGCTTATGTAATTATAGCCACAAAGATAGTAAAATAGCCACATCTCACGAATCATCTTATAGTCACACGATACACGCGACCTCATGAAAAAAACACACCGTCTCGCTCATTCGCGAACCCTCGCCAATGCGCTCGAAGCCAAATGTACAGCCATTCATTCGACAGACGGTCCTGATCCACGTTTCAATGTCTTTGCTTGCACAACAGCCGGCAATTATGCTGAATTACTCGATACAAGGGTATTCAAGATCATGCAAGAAAAACCTTCCACAATTAGCAGCGGCCGTCCGCAGATGGATGGCCGTGCTCCGTCGAAGCGGACGTTCAGACCATTAAAACAAACTTCGAACGTTCAGAACATTAAAACAACTAAGTTGAACACAATCAACGTCAACCAAAGTTTAATATTTAATAAATAATATATAATAATAATATATTGTTGTTGTTGTCGTCCTCCTACTTACTACTACTACTATTATTATTATTATATGGCAACTAGGAATGAACTCGTGGTATGCGACGCGCGTTGATGGACGCACGAGAAAGATCAAGTCGTACCTTTGAAAAGTCTCTCTCTCTCTCTCTCCCATCACTATAAATACTGGAGCTTGGCCGATCATCGGCATCAATCCACAATCCACCAGCACGTTTGATTCTTCCGTCTCAAATCTCCAACTTCGAATTTCGAACAATTTTCGGTTCTGCATCATCTTCGACTTCTTCTCCGGTGATCGGCAATTCCGCTTTCCTCAAATGAATCCGCACAGTACGCTGTGGCCAGAGCATCTCGGGCCCAGGCCGGACGGGATCGGGTGCGTGCCGGCGTCGCCGAAAGCCGCGGGACCTCCTCCTCCTCCCTTCCCGAGCTCCGATTACACCCCCTACGCCTTCAGAAGCGGCAGCCCGTGCGGGGAGGGGTACAACTTCGGCGAAGCGGACGGCCAGTTCTACTACTACGGGCACCGGCCCTGCCGCGACGGGGACCATTCGATCGACCCGTGGCTGCTCGCGCTGATGGAGGACCTGAGGGAACTCTACGTGCGGCGGCGGCAAAACGTTCCAGCAGCTGTTCCCGAAGCTGCACGAGGAGATCGATCGGAAGCTGGAGGAGGCTCTGCGGTCCAAGATGACGAGGGACGTGAGGGCGTTCCCGAGGAGCTTGAGCGTGGGATCGCCCCGGCCGCCGGGCAGAGACGGAGGTTGTAGGAGACGAGCCGGCGTTGAGGCTCGACAGGTTCAAGGTGCGGACGCTCGATTTGGACGACCCCGTTGCCGAGAGCGGCAGTCAACAGGGCGGTCAAGGGGGTAACGGCGGTGTGGCCTCCGGCTGCGGCGGCAGAAGAAATGGAGGCATGTGAACGGAGATGAACAGCGACAAAGGAAGCGGTCGGAAAAGAGACCACAAAAACATTTAAGTCGGTGTGTGAATATATCTCAAAATAATTTGCTAAACAGGAATATTTGGGAAACCCAATGTAATAATTCATTTGATTGATTGATTTATTCGTTTATTAATTTATTTTTTTCGTTAAATCTTCGGAAAGAGACTTTCGCATGCACGTAATTTGCTACCTAACAAGTGACATATCGTATACTCAGCATTTACTCTGATTGCCAACCGCTGACAAGCATCGCCAATCCGACTCCAACGAGCATACTTTGAAATTAACAACGTTTGCTCGTGCGCCCATAAGCCGAGAAGGCAAATCCATGTCTCGTACAACTTGTGTTGTGTCCATTATTAATTATCGATAGCAAAATCGGTCGGGCTACGTTCTTGTTCTTGTCCGACTGTCGAAACGGTCTAGGGATTTTATCATAATACTTCAATAGGGAAGTCTGGGGGTTTACGGCACTAGGCTAATCCCAATTGAGTACGACAGTCCCTCCTCCCAAGCATGTTGAGCAATGATCGGAGACGTAATCACTGCTTCATTTGGGTGTTACATCTGTGGGCCTGTAGGCAATTGTTGATGGGCCCAATGTACCATCAAATTGGGCTAAACTCATCCATTCATTGGGTCAAGGTGGCCCAATCCGGGAAAGCCTAGCTTGTGCTCCCAAGATGCCAAAACCCATTTCATACAATTAGCTATTTACAGCACGAGGCATTCGAACCTTTCGACTGAATCAATCTAACTTGTGCATTAATAGGCATGTCTATATATATTTGGAGATTAATTCAGTTGCCGGGGCAATTGAAATTTCCTGTGTCAAAGTCTCGAATTTTGAGAACAATTCTTGCTTGGCGCAATCTCTCAAAAAATTACCGTGTGAGATCGTGAATCCTTATCTTAGCGCATAGTTGTTATAACAATTGAAGCTACACTAGAAAGGACATTAAGAGATATAAACTTAGGATCATACACTGAAATTTCATCTATCTCAGGCACCCTTTAACCAAATTTCTTTAACCTCGAGATCTCAGTGGTGGCATAAAGTCAAAGCATGTGGCATCGAAGAAAACCCACTACCATGCACAACTTTTTGACCCTCTAGTCTACGACATTAACAATAAAATAGTTGAGAGCATCAATCTAGAACACCACTATCATCGGAGGCAATTATGGTGAAACTTAAGCAATGAATGATTTGGAAAAATATTATTGTAAAAGCGTTCGATTGTATCGCTCGAAACGATTAATCAATGAAAACATTTTTTCATTATAATTGTATTGATTGAGGCAGCAGCAAGGACCAGCAACTGAGGGCTGTGAGTGGCTATGGCAATGGTGACTGGCGACGCCCAGGGGGGGATATGACCGGCGGTGAGCTAATGATTGTAAAGACGAGCATTAAGTTACACAGAGTTTAAAATGACATTGTTTTATTCTTGTTCCCGAGAATATTAATATGCATTCTCCATAGAAAGGTATTGTTGAGTAATTTCATGTCTGTCTCTCTCTCTGCCCATCATTTCACTCTTTGAGGGGAAACGGATGAGACGGAAAAGCACCTTGGTATTACCTCATATGGGTCAAAGATTCCAATAGGTCAAGTTGTGCATAGAAGGTTAACAGAAGAGAAATAAAGTACCTCAAGTGCAGGGGGGAGAGAGAGGCGCACTCGAATTCAACCAATCCGACCCATATCTTAATAGGAACAAGGCATCATTGCTCCCATGATGACACCTTTGTAATGGGACAAGTGATTTTATCCCAGCTTTGGAGATGGTGAAGCTACGACTTTTGCTTCTCATGCCCTAAAGTGACATCCTTGGATGTGTGTGTGTGTGGGGGGGAGAGAGAGATCAAGCCTCGACGTAGACATGGATGGAATCTTAGCCTTAACTTTTTTCTCTTTCATTTGCAATTTCGGGCATTTAGTGAAGTGATTCGATGGGATCGAGCTTTCAATAAAAATGATACGGTGTGACCATGAATCATATCAATCCTATCGTTGTTAGCCCATTTGGTACGGTGATACTCTTTCGGCTCGAAGTATCATGAGACTTGTTCCTACCCCAAGGAGGCTTGTGAGGAGCCCTGCATCATTCGAACCGTCTTGCTTCGACAATCAAATCCCTGCCCTCGTCGGACTGGGGCTTGAAAACGTAGTCCATCCTGGAGTATTTTACCTTCTAGAGAAGGTCTAAATACGATACCGTTTGCAACAAGCATGGTAGATTCGTGTGGGTCAAGTTGCCCCCTAAAGAGAATTTTATTCATATGCGACTCGTGATACTTAGAATTTAAACGTAGGTCTTACCTGTGAATCACTTCACAAAGCCTTCTCCCATCCAACCCAAGACTTTCGAGGTGTCAGTGACGTGATACTCTTCTATGTGCTATCTCCTAATATTATGACATGCACGAGAGACAAATTGCTTCGAAAACAAGGATGATGTTAGCAGCAGGTCGAATGTGACAACCACGAGAGACATTTACTATTTAGCGATGAAAGCTCTGCCCAAACGATCAGACGTAATGGATCGAACCTGATTATTATTATACGCGACGATTGCAGAACCCTGCGAGCTGCATTGCTGATGAGCCGTGTTCTGCAGACATGTAAATCGACCTCTCGCGGATGTTTGACGGGAGAACGTAGCACTAAATTCTCCAATTCCGCTTGCTTCAGAAAAGCATTTCCCTGTCTTCGAAAACCGTGGGCGGCTGCTCGGTCTCCCCGTCTTGATTCCCTAGGGGCCAACCTCATGGCTGCGTCCCTTTCTTTTAGCCAATCAAGCACGTCTCCAATTAGAATCTTAAGTAAATTTTCCAGTCCATGGGTTCAGAGATATAATCCCCTTTGTATTTAGGTCAATGAACGATCATATACTAACTTTGAGGCGGTGATCGTGGGCGGATATTCTGTACCAAAGAACTCGAACGATCGTTGAACTGAGTGAATGTAGTCGGGCGGTTCCTTGGAGAGAAAGTAGCGGGTAATCTCATATGGATTGATAACTTAGCATCCAAAACCTCGCGTTCTAAGTCAATTTTTGTTATAAATAAACGCGTTAAGACCTATTTGCTCAATCGATATATTAGGATTGCAGAAGCTCGATACCTTTCCCCTAATGAGTTGTGGGATTAACTGCGCTACACCACGCCATTTCTTCTCTCCCTTAATCGAATTGTGGATAATGATCCACGAACTTCTTAATTTGACCAATATGGTTCTTGGACTTTAGTCTAATGTATAATGTAGTCGTTAAATTTTTAATGTAATTAATATAGTCTCTGAGTTTTTGGAGCGTGTTCAACTTAATCCCTGAACTATAGGAAAGATGTTCGATATAATTTTTTCATTAATTCAAATTTTGGGACGATCATTGGACATTTTGTTATAGTTCAGAGACTAATTTGAACGTGCTTCAAAAGTTCGGGGCTCGCATTGAACAAATTGAAAGTTTAGGGGCCAAATTACACATTGGGCTAAAGATCAGGGATTATACTGATCAAATTAAAATTTCAGGGACCACATTGCACATTGAGCTAAAGTTTAAGGATCATTTTTGTCATTTTCTCATCGAATTATGAAGTCTGCCATCGGCCCTGTCCAAATACCAGAATAGATTTGGAGCCCGCCCAGACACCGGATCTTTGATACTAGTTTGTTAAGGAGTCCGCAATAGAAGCCCGATATCTTTTTTCCTGAGGAAAATCACCAAGACGGAGCTCAAGTCGGAGCACGTCAACTTCTTACCCATCTTCGCTGAAAAATTTAAGCTAATGAGTTATGAGCCAATGAAGATATATTAACTGCTGTTCTACAGCACATCAATTCTCCGATATGAAATTTCTCCAACACAACTCACACATGCATCCTGACATGATATATTAAGTGACGTGACGTATTTGCACAGGACATCGAGTGCTTAGAGGCCACGCGCAACGCGTTATATTTATTTAATACATGATTTCAAAGAAGGGGTTTTGATCTCAAGTTGTTTCTAACAGCATAGCAAAATTTATTGGTTAAATAAAGAAAGCTCCCCAAGTCTTCAGATCGTGGATAATCCAAGGCAGAAGAAAAGACTAATTAAAATAAAAAAAAAGTGGTAGAAAAAGAAACTTCGAATCTGCTGCTTTTCTTTCTTTTTCTTCTTCTTTTTATGACCCTCCTCTTTTACTTAATTAAGAAATTTCCTCTTCTTTTTTCAAACTGAAATTTGAATTTCGGAGGCAGGAACTCGCGGGACACAAGCCATTCACATTTGAATTTTCTCACCAAAAATGGAGTAAGCAATTTCAAATGCGTGAACGGCTCTTTTTGACCAATGACACTCTGCCTCGGAAGAGAACCTGACCAATCATTTTTTTTTTTGTAAGAACACGAACCCAATTTTCGTGGCCTAATTCCCTAAAAAATCTCAAACTCTAGAGTCAATCTCAAATTTACCCCAATTTTTTTTTGTCCCAGAAAAAATCCCAAACTTTAAGTCTAGTCTCAAATTTGTCCCAATTTTTTTATCTAAAAAAAGGCCTTAAACTTTAGGTCTAGTCCCAAATTTATCCCAAACTTTTTTTTTTTGGCCTAAGAGAAAAAATCATCAGTTTTTACTCTAATGTCAAATCTGCTCCCGTTAGCCATCTGTCCAAAAATTACCGTTCGTTGCCCCTAATTTTCATATCCTAGAACGGTTTTCTTTTGGATAATTTCGACAATTTTTCATTGGGGGAAATTATTAATCACATAAAAATGCTACATTGGTCCGTACCTGTCGCCCCATTACTTTGCTGACGTGGGCTTTTCATCAACTTGGAAAAGCCACGTCAAGTTGGGACGGGACCAAGGGGTGGATTTGGATCGAAAGTTTTGATTATTTTTAGATAAAAAAAATTGAGATAGATTTGAGACTACATTTAAAGTTTTGAAATTTTTTTCGAGACCAAAAAAGGTACGGGAGAGTCTTGGAACTAAAACAAAGTTAAGGTTTTTTTTTAAAATAAAAAGAAAGTTCGGGATAGATTTATGAATGAATTTTTCTTTTGGTCCAAAGGGAATGGACTTGAAATTTGGAGTTTGTTTAGGGAATTTGGCCCACTTTCCATAACAAGTGGATAAATTTCGTCCTATCATTTTCAAAGTTGCTTCACTAGATCGCTTAGAAGTTACACCGTTGACCATACTTATAGTAAAGTAGATATCCACGCCACCCAAAAAAATGTCGATTGAAATTTTTTAATCTCCGTGGTTTTTCTTTAAATCAAGCGGAGGCAATAATTTATCCGAACTGTAATTAACACCAAACATCAATGAAAAGTCGAATATTTCCAATCGGGCGAGTTTTCGATTGTGATTTCGAGAGATCGATGAGCAGCGAGTTTATCGCGAATGCCCCATTTATCTCGTTCTAGTGGCGATTTCTTAATTTTTGAGTTATCAATTTCTTGAAAGCTCGCGAATAGTTGCAAGCCATGGAGGGATCGCTTTCATGCTGATTGCTATAAAAGTATCTTAAGACCATGCGATTGCCAACCTTCGAAAACTACTAGATTTGACCCAACAAGAGATGAGGTCACGATCCAATGTGTTTGCTGCCGTGATAATTCTCATATTTCACGTTAAAAAGTTCACCTAAAACGTTCTTTCTACCAATTAAAAATTGGTCTCCGCTGGCTTGAAGTTAAAATTCATTTGTGCTTGGTCATATATGCGTGGTTCGAGATTTTGTGGTCCTGGCTTAGCTAAGAAAGTTATGGATAAATCAAGAATCCGAGATTTCATGGAAAGTGAATGATTTTAAAAAATATTTTCGTAAATATGATCACTACTATCTTTTACATAATCGAGTAAAAAAATATTTTTACTATCCACGAAGAATATTTGAGCATAAATTAACATCGATGATAACATTTTTTTTTTCATTTACTAAGTATTTCAAGTGATATAAACAATTGGGACCTTTGTTGGTTTAGCACATGCCATTTCAAATAATTTATGCGTGCCCCAACAACTTTTTTCCCGTGGGAATCGAACAAATAATTCCGATCTCATCGAGAACGATTTGCAATCGCGACAACCTCTTTAGACCCTTAATAGGTCCAATTCAAGGACATGCAAGGCCACTAATTAGCAATTACTCCACTAATCAATGTGGTCTAATTAAAAGGTCCGAACTAATCCTTTTTTCCGGCCGCCAAACAACTTTTTTTAGATATTCAAAAAGGAACATGGCACTATCTAGTATCTATCGTTTGCCCATGTGCTCCGTGCGGTCCGGAGATTGACTTGTCACTGAGGATGAATACTCTTTTTGAGACCGTTCACGCTTTATCCCTTCTCTTTTATTTCTTTGAGATGAACATATCATCATATAAAGACGATATAAATAATTTTTAAATTTTAATTTAATGTGCAACATTGTTTATAAATTTTTCATTTGCTCAATCTAGTCCTTGAATTATTAGTCGATGTAGTCCTTCTGTTTGCCTGAATGAAAAATTAAACATTATTTGATGACTTGAATTATTATCGGTTGAACTGGATATTTTAATACGATGACTATGTTAGAAAAGAAAAAAAAAAATTAGGCCATCGACGTGCCCATCGTTATTTGATGGGTGTGTTGTCACACACTAATTTAAGATAGTTATCTTACTTGGATAATTCACACATAACTTTTTTTTTGCTTGTCCATTGTTCGAACTTAACGGATTAGAAGCAACATCAGGACATTGAACATTTTTTATATGGTCTATGGACTATATTGAATATTCACCAATAGTCTAGGGGCCATGGTGAGTAAATTAAAAGCCCGTGAATGATATTGGATATTGAATCAAAATTCATGGATCATATTTTGCCATTACAAGAAAATCCTGTATCTCTTTTTTTTTTTTCAAAGTATTTTGAGTTGCATATTGAGATGCACAATGGAAAACCTGCGCTGTCGAGGAAGGTAACATTTAATAGGAAAACAGAAAGAAAGAAAAAAAAACAGAGCCCTCGATTTTATAATAATGCTTATCCATAATCATAATCTAATTAGAATAGACAGCCTATATTATCTTTAAGTTATTTAATAAATTACTAACCTTTTGCAATTTAATTTACTAAAACGCCACTCGATCGCATCATCCATGACGCACACACAACTATTTGACTTAGTTGTTTTTTTTTTTTCTACATCTTTGTTGTCCGCACTTTTAATGCACGTCTTATTATATTCCCAACGTATTCTTGTTGCAAAAAAATTACGTCCCTTTCCTTCCTGGAAATAATGGTTTTCCATATGACTAAACTATCAGTGATGTTATGAAAAGTTCAAAGACTTAGGCTCCATTTGTTTCGCAAAAAATAACTTCCTGAAAAATGTTATGGCATTTAATTACTGAAAATTGAATCAAACAGGTGAAATATGAAAAATCTACATGATACTCTAATAAGCCATAGCATATAATCACTGAAAATTGAACTGAGCACCCAGTGGACGACGTCCACCGCCGCTATCAGCTCTTGGATTTTTTCGGTGATAACGGGTAAAAATTCGTCGTCGACATTGCTTTACTTACCATGAAACCGCATCGGATAGCAAACTTTGATGACGTGGAATTTTCTCGAAAGAAATCAAAATTACAAATAAGTAGTAATTATTGATTAAAATCGGAGCATGCTGGGGGAAATGATGGGCATCTAATATTAGAAAAATTTGGCAAGTGATGCTTCTATATAGAGAGAAGTCAACTTTAGGGCAATGTTTCAATTTTATCATCAAGTGGTCAAATATATTATGTCTGTTTAAAAGATTGTTATCCACCATGGTTCACAACAAAAAATGCAACTAGTAATGCCCCAATATTTTCTTTATGTCTTTTACCATGTTGTTCGTTGTTTGGGATGTAAACCAGGTACAAATTGTTCACTTGGGTCATGTCACCGACCTAGAATCTAATCTTATATTAGTCATTTTAATTTCATACCGTCAATACCCACCTTCCACATTTTAAAAAAAAATAGCATATATGTAACTCTCATCTTGCATGTACTTCTTCCTGGAATCAATAATAATAATAAAAAAATGGACGTCGCCAAAATTCCAATAGTTTAAAGCTTCACGTGCGTTTCGCGAAAAATGAATGATATGAAAAATATTTTCTAAAAAACCCTTGTAGAAATGAATGAACGAAAGACCTTTTCATGAGCTCAATACTTTCTGTTTAGCTAGGAAAAAGGCAGATATTCCTTACCCATTACGAGACAATCACTTCTTCACAAATTTCATGTGAGGCTAAATTTTTCATTTCACATCATTCCCCACTAAAATATTAATAGATAACGAGAGTATTTGGCTGGTTAATTATTTCAAGCAATACATGCGATCATTTTAGGGAATATAGCTTTTTTTTTTTATTGGATGTCTCTGAAGAGATGGGAATAAAGTTTATCGAATCACTCAATTTTCGTTAAATAAACTGAGTTAATCGTTCTTTGTTTTTTTTTTTATGTTTTTATTTTCCCTCATTTTGAAAATAAAAAGGTCTTTAGAGAGAGAGAGAGAGAGCCGACAACCTCGAAGAGTGAAGAAGAAGGATCCTTTGTTTCTTTGTTTGGGCTTTTTTTTTTTTTTTGTTAAAATAATCTCCAAAAGCCAACGTGGTCCATCAATCCTGGCACGGCTTGCGAAGCTGGACCCGCACTTAGATTTATAATACATGGAGCAGCGATGCGCATCGTTTACCCTGATTAGTTTCGGATAAGAACTTGTCTCAAAGTCCATCATCATCATCAGCATCTCATCATGTCCTTTAGTCATAGTAGCATTGCCCCCTTGACCTCTTGCTTCCAAAACTGGATACCAGAATCAAGCAACCAAGAACTCTCCAAATTGGTCATAAATTAGAGCCGATCTCGATCCTCCCGAGCTTGGCAATGCCGGAGAAAAACTCATCGGATGCCTGAATTTGCCGCGTGGAGATCCAGCACATTTACATCGAGGGGAAAAAAAAATAGCAAAAAAGGTGTGGAAAACCCATTTCGATCGGATCATTTTGATCTTAAACTTTTTACATTTGTACCATTTAATCCATCTAACCCATCTTAACTCACGAGGATCAAGAGTTAAGCAATGCTGGAGAAAACTCATCAGATGTCTAGTTTTGCCGCACGAAGACCTAGCTCACTTAGATCGAGAAAAAAAAAAACACCAAAAAAGTCTTAAAACCCTTTCAGTTGGACCAACTTGATCTTAAACTTTTGTATCGGCCAATTGAATCTATCCGACCTATTTTAATTATAAATCGCTGACATGAAGGAACGCCTACTAAAAAAAAAGAGCAATCTTTCGAAATATCGAAAATGTCAATTTCAACGCCGGCCAGGAGGAGAAAAATAGTTGAAATAGGACTACTAGCCAAACGGGGAAAGGATAACGAATTTAATTAATCCCGCATTCGGTAATCATGAGATTTGTAAATTGGACCCTCCATTAACCCGTTTTTAATGCTCGCCTTAATCCCGGATCCGAAAGTAGAACCCCCATCTCTCTCTCTCTCTCTCTCTCTCTCTCATCCAACCACGCTCTGCAACTGCCGACTTCCACCAGTTTTTCACTCCTCCGAAGCTCCTCTCGGCGTCGCCAACCACAGCCTCTCTGCTCTTTCCTGAGAATCTCACCTCCGGCTTCGGTCCCCCGGCTTCGGTTTTTCTTTCTCCCCGCGAATCATGCCGAGCATCGGCCGCGGCCTCTCGCCTGCCGACCGAATCGCCAAGAGGACGACGACGGCGACGTCGCGCGGCGGCGCCTCCTCGCGCCGGGTTTCTCTGTGAAAGTACGTGAGAAGAAGAAGAAGCAGAGGGAACCGATGATGTTCCGGTGCTGAAATCGTGGATAAGTTCTCGAGATTGATTTTTTTTTTCCTTGTGTCTTCGGGAGAGGGAAGAGATGATATCTTCGGGATAAACTTGGTGATGACGGTGATTGGGTTCGCGGTGAGCACCATGTTCATCGTCTTCGTCTGCACGCGGCTCATCTGCGCTCGGATTCAGCTCAACGCTTCTCGCCGCTCCTTTGCACTGGCCGGCCGATCCGATCTTAGCATTGTGCGCGTCTATCTCTCTTCGCCGATTGTTATTGCTCTTTTTCTGTTTGAGTCTGACTCGGTTACTCTACTTCACTGGCTTTTCGCTGGATTTAGATTGCGCGAGAGGCCTTTCGTAGTGCTTCTTTGACTGAATTTTTTCGTGCATAAGCTTTTCTTTCGAACTGGTGATCTTTTTCGAAATTGTTCTCATACATTGGTTCTGGATGATTCATTTGCGCCGACTTGCAGAATGTAGAGCTTGAACGTAATCTTTCTCCGGTTTTCCTTTTCTTCTTTTTCTCTTTTCAGTTTTCTCAATTTTCTTTCACCTTGGTGTTGCTTTGTAAGCATTTTACTCGGTCACACAGATTTGGATTTTCATATTGAAATTCGCTTGCTATTGTCTTTTTCAACTGTTTGCTTCTTTTCTGACAACAAGTTATCTGTCGTTTTGGTTTTCCTGCGTCTGCTTTTTGTGTAGCGAGGCTATTAATGAAAAAATTCAGCCCTGTGTTTGTTGATTTATGGAAAAATCTAACCTTTTGATAGACAGCTTAAAACTGATGTTTGTAACTAAAGCCTCATCTCCTTCTCTGAACAGCTAGAGCGGGGTTTACATGGTCTTGAACCTGTAGTGGTGTCTAACTTCCCGACAAAGAAATATAGCGACGAGTTCTTCTCTGCGGTCGACGATTTCAGTATGTTACTTTCTTGATTATTGCTTTTCTTCTGATCTTGGGTAGTAGATAACTGTTATGAATCTTGAGCCTTCAAAGCTTGTCTCTTTCTTGTGCGGTAGAAGTATTGCGAAGTTCGTTCAGTTCATGATTGGGTCACAAGTAGGTCCTTTGGATGAGGCATCATGAACATTTTGCGGGGATTGTCGTAATCCTATTGCCATGGCATTTACAGGATGGTCCTATTCTGAGGAGCATTATTAGTTCTGAGGGACAGAACTGCGTGGGACCTTGAGAATATGGTACCTGATGTTACACCCTTTTCAGAGTGTCAGTTCCATGATTTTGCTTCAGGACAAACCTTTAGTATAAAGTCCCTTCCATAGCATACTCATTGAGGATTACATGGATCGTATGGTTCTGCCAATCTCCGCTTGCCTACTACTTTGCTTCAACAGATAGGTTCTCTTGTGTGAAATCACTTTTTCTCGCGGAGTCTGGGCTCCCCAACTTCTCAACCAGGTCATCAGTTTAGAAAGGTCCCCGCAGCAGCTAGCTGTGCAGCATAACAGCATGCTGTTATGCCCCTAAGCAAACCCGTGGACAGTTTCTTGCATTTTTGGGACCTGTGTCATCATATTGTATACATTCTTGACTGGGCTCAAATTTAGTTTAGCCGTTTTGTATCACCTTTGATTGTAAGTAAATTTGAATCTCTCGAAAAGGTACCAAGAGAAAATCTGTTATCCACACCATCGAATCTACGACTGAATTAATAAATTGTTTTGTAACAGTTCACTCATTGTGGATTGTCCTTTCCATTTACTATTGTGCATCTCAGAACACTCCAATTTTTGTAGCATTATTAGTATGATGATGCTCGTCACACACTAAGGATTTCTTTAGGTTTGAAATTCACGACTCTATTGGTTGTGAAGTATAGCCAGTAGGAAGCCATTGTTTAATGTTAGTTTGGCTAAGTATTATGAGGTTGAAATGGCAATTACTGAAAAACCTGAAGGGGACTGCGAATCGGATAATTAGGTGAAAAACTAAAATTACCTCAAAATATCAACCCGAGAATTTTTGAATAGTTTGGCCACGTGAAGAATTTAAAACTCGAACTCCTTTGTGGAGATTAAACCAACTTTTCTCTGCCAGATGAAAAGCAAATGTAATATGTTGTCATTCTAATAAATAAATGTTATAATATGCAACAAAAATATCAAATTTATTGCAAACAGTTCAGTGAGAGCAGAAAGAAAACAAATCAATTAAGTTTTCTTTGGTACAACATATTGTCTTAATTGCCCTGTTCAAGAGCCTGGCTAGTTTATGACTTTTCTGTAGCTACAGACTGTTCATAAAGCCATGATTTTCTTCACAATACTCATTTAGTTTGGCAAACCATGAATTGCACTATGATAGGATATCTACTTCATTAGAAGGTATATACTTGATAAGAGAGGCCTTTGAATAACCCAATACTAAAGCTATTTGATAAGATCTGTGGAAAAATAAGTGTGCTTTTACGCATCTAGAAACTCATATGAACATGACATGTCAAGAGATTTTGATTTGTGCAGGTAGAAAGATGCAATATGACAACCAGCTTAAACCTGCAAAATCAAAATCTCTTGACATGTCATGTTCATATGAGTTTCTAGATGCGTAAAAGCACACTTATGTTTTCCACAGATCTTATCAAATAGCTTTAGTATTGGGTTATTCAAAGGCCTCTCTTATCAAGTATATACCTTCTAATGAAGTAGATATCCTATCATAGTGCAATTCATGGTTTGCCAAACTAAATGAGTATTGTGAAGAAAATCATGGCTTTATGAACAGTCTGTAGCTACAGAAAAGTCATAAACTAGCCAGGCTCTTGAACAGGGCAATTAAGACAATATGTTGTACCAAAGAAAACTTAATTGATTTGTTTTCTTTCTGCTCTCACTGAACTGTTTGCAATAAATTTGATATTTTTGTTGCATATTATAACATTTATTTATTAGAATGACAACATATTACATTTGCTTTTCATCTGGCAGAGGAAAAGTGGTTAATCTCCACAAAGGAGTTCGAGTTTTAAATTCTTCACGTGGCCAAAACTATTCAAAAATTCTCGGGTTGATATTTTGAGGTAATTTAGTTTTCACCTAATTATCCGATTCGCAGTCCCCTTCAGGTTTTTCAGTAATTGCCATTTCAACCTCATAATACTTAGCCAAACTAACATTAACAATGGCTTCCTACTGGCTATACTTCACAACCAATAGAGTCGTGAATTTCAAACCTAAAGAAATCCTTAGTGTGTGACGAGCATCATCATACTAATAATGCTACAAAAATTGGAGTGTTCTGAGATGCACAATAGTAAATGGAAAGGACAATCCACAATGAGTGAACTGTTACAAAACAATTTATTAATTCAGTCGTAGATTCGATGGTGTGGATAAACAGATTTTCTCTTGGTACCTTTTCGAGAGATTCAAATTTACTTACAATCAAAGGTGATACAAAACGGCTAAACTAAATTTGAGCCCCAGTCAAGAATGTATACAATATGATGACACAGGTCCCCAAAAATGCAAGAAACTGTCCACGGTTTGCTTAGGGGCATAACAGCATGCTGTTGCTGCACAGCTAGCTGCTGCGGGGACCTTTCTAAACTGATGACCTGGTTGAGAAGTTGGGGAGCCAGAGACTCCGCGAGAAAAAGTGATTTCCAACAAGAGAAACCTATCTGTTGAAGCAAAGTAGTAGGCAAGCGGAGATTGGCAGAACCATACGATCCATGTAATCCTCAATGAGTATGCTATGGAAGGGACTTTATACTAAAGGTTTGTCCTGAAGCAAAATCATGGAACTGACACTCTGAAAAGGGTGTAACATCAGGTACCATATTCTCAAGGTCCCACGCAGTTCTGTCCCTCAGAACTAATAATGCTCCTCAGAATAGGAACCATCCTGTAAATGCCATGGCAATAGGATTACGACAATCCCCGCAAAATGTTCATGATGCCTCATCCAAAAGGACCTACTTGTGACCCAATCATGAACTGAACGAACTTCGCAATACTTCTACCGCACAAGAAAGAGACAAGCTTGAAGGCTCAAGATTCATAACAGTTATCTACTACCAAGATCAGAAGAAAAGCAATAATCAAGAAAGTAACATACTGAGAATCGTTCGACCGCAGAGAAGAACTCGTCGCTATATTTCTTTGTCGGGAAGTTAGACACCACTACAGGTTCAAGACCATGTAAACCCCGCTCTAGCTGTTCAGAGAAGGAGATGAGGCTTTAGTTACAAACATCAGTTTTAAGCTGTCTATCAAAAGGTTAGATTTTTCCATAAATCAACAAACACAGGGCTGAATTTTTTCATTAATAGCCTCGCTACACAAAAAGCAGACGCAGGAAAACCAAAACGACAGATAACTTGTTGTCAGAAAAGAAGCAAAACAGTTGAAAAAGACAATAGCAAGCGGAATTTCAATATGAAAATCCAAATCTGTGTGACCGAGTAAAATGCTTACAAAGCAACACCAAGGTGAAAGAAAATTGAGAAAGAACTGAAAAGAGAAAAAGAAGAAAAGGAAAACCGGAGAAGATTACGTTCAAGCTCTACATTCTGCAAGTCGGCGCAAATGAATCATCCAGAACCAATGTATGAGAACAATTTCGAAAAGATCACCAGTTCGAAAGAAAAGCTTATGCACGAAAAAATTCAGTCAAAGAAGCACTACGAAAGGCCTCTCGCGCAATCTAAATCCAGCGAAAAGCCAGTGAAGTAGAGTAACCGAGTCAGACTCAAACAGAAAAAAGAGCAATAACAAATCGGCGAAGAGAGATAGACGCGCACAATGCTAAGATCGGATCGGCCGGCCAGTGCAAAGGAGCGGCGAGAAGCGTTGAGCTGAATCCGAGCGCAGATGAGCCGCGTGCAGACGAAGACGATGAACATGGTGCTCACCGCGAACCCAATCACCGTCATCACCAAGTTTATCCCCGAAGATATCATCTCTTCCCTCTCCCGAAGAACAAA
Organism: Psidium friedrichsthalianum; assembly: GCA_019149425.1. Lineage (NCBI taxonomy): Eukaryota > Viridiplantae > Streptophyta > Magnoliopsida > Myrtales > Myrtaceae > Psidium > Psidium friedrichsthalianum. The sequence goes on from JAGVVM010002779.1 coordinate 17,989, forward strand.
GGAAAAAAAAAAATCAATCTCGAGAACTTATCCACGATTTCAGCACCGGAACATCATCGGTTCCCTCTGCTTCTTCTTCTTCTCACGTACTTTCACAGAGAAACCCGGCGCGAGGAGGCGCCGCCGCGCGACGTCGCCGTCGTCGTCCTCTTGGCGATTCGGTCGGCAGGCGAGAGGCCGCGGCCGATGCTCGGCATGATTCGCGGGAGAAAGAAAAACCGAAGCCGGGGGACCGAAGCCGGAGGTGAGATTCTCAGGAAAGAGCAGAGAGGCTGTGGTTGGCGACGCCGAGAGGAGCTTCGGAGGAGTGAAAAACTGGTGGAAGTCGGCAGTTGCAGAGCGTGGTTGGATGAGAGAGAGAGAGAGAGAGAGAGAGAGATGGGGGTTCTACTTTCGGATCCGGGATTAAGGCGAGCATTAAAAACGGGTTAATGGAGGGTCCAATTTACAAATCTCATGATTACCGAATGCGGGATTAATTAAATTCGTTATCCTTTCCCCGTTTGGCTAGTAGTCCTATTTCAACTATTTTTCTCCTCCTGGCCGGCGTGAAATTGACATTTTCGATAATTTCGAAAGATTGCTCTTTTTTTTTTAGTAGGCGTTCCTTCATGTCAGCGATTTATAATTAAAATAGGTCGGATAGATTCAATTGGCCAGATACAAAAGTTTAAGATCAAGTTGGTCCAACTGAAAGGGTTTTTAAGACTTTTTTGGTGTTTTTTTTTCTCGATCTAAGTGAGCTAGGTCTTCGTGCGGCAAAACTAGACATCTGATGAGTTTTCTCCAGCATTGCTTAACTCTTGATCCTCGTGAGTTAAGATGGGTTAGATGGATTAAATTGGTACAAATGTAAAAAGTTTAAGATCAAAATGATCCGATCGAAATGGGTTTTCCACACCTTTTTTGCTATTTTTTTTTCCCCTCGATGTAAATGTGCTGGATCTCCACGCGGCAAATTCAGGCATCCGATGAGTTTTCTCCGGCATTGCCAAGCTCGGGAGGATCGAGATCGGCTCTAATTTATGACCAATTTGGAGAGTTCTTGGTTGCTTGATTCTGGTATCCAGTTTTGGAAGCCAAGAGGTCAAGGGGGGCAATGCTACTATGACTAAAGGACATGATGAGATGCTGATGATGATGATGGACTTTGAGACAAGTTCTTATCCGAAACTAATCAGGGTAAACGATGCGCATCGCTGCTCCATGTATTATAAAATCTAAGTGCGGGTCAGCTTCGCAAGCCGTGCCAGGATTGATGGACCACGTTGGCTTTTGGAGATTATTTTAACAAAAAAAAAAAAAAAGCCCAAACAAAGAAACAAAGGATCCTTCTTCTTCACTCTTCGAGGTTGTCGGCTCTCTCTCTCTCTCTCTAAAGACCTTTTTATTTTCAAAATGAGGGAAAATAAAAAACATAAAAAAAAAAACAAAGAACGATTAACTCAGTTTATTTAACGAAAATTGAGTGATTCGATAAACTTTATTCCCATCTCTTCAGAGACATCCAATAAAAAAAAAAAGCTATATTCCCTAAAATGATCGCATGTATTGCTTGAAATAATTAACCAGCCAAATACTCTCGTTATCTATTAATATTTTAGTGGGGAATGATGTGAAATGAAAAATTTAGCCTCACATGAAATTTGTGAAGAAGTGATTGTCTCGTAATAGGTAAGGAATATCTGCCTTTTTCCTAGCTAAACAGAAAGTATTGAGCTCATGAAAAAGTCTTTCGTTCATTCATTTCTACAAGGGTTTTTTAGAAAATATTTTTCATATCATTCATTTTTCGCGAAACGAACGAAACTTTAAACTATTGGAATTTGCAGCGAGGTCCGTTTTTTTTTTTTTTTATTGCAGGAAGAAGTACATGCAAGATGAGAGTTACATATATGCTATTTTTTTTTTTAATGTGGTAGGTGGGTATTGACGGTATGAAATTAAAATGACTAATATAAGATTAGATTCTAGGTCGGTGACATGACCCAAGTGAACAATTTGTACCTGGTTTACATCCCAAACAACGAACAACATGGTAAAAGACATAAAGAAAATATTGGGGCGTTACTAGTTGCATTTTTTGTTGTGAACCATGGTGGATAACAATCTTTTAAACAGACATAATATATTTGACCACTTGATGATAAAATCGAAACATTGCCCTAAAGTTGACTTCTCTCTATATAGAAGCATCACTTGTCAAATTTTCTAATATTAGATGCCCATCATTTCCCCCCAGCATGCTCCGATTTTAATCAATAATTACTACTTATTTGTAATTTTGATTTCTTTCGAGAAAATTCCACGTCATCAAAGTTTGCTATCCGATGCGGTTTCATGGTAAGTAAAGCAATGTCGACGACGAATTTTTACCCGTTATCACCGAAAAAATCCAAGAGCTGATAGCGGCGGTGGACGTCGTCCACTGGGTGCTCAGTTCAATTTTCAGTGATTATATGCTATGGCTTATTAGAGTATCATGTAGATTTTTCATATTTCACCTGTTTGATTCAATTTTCAGTAATTAAATACCCATAACATTTTTCAGGAAGTTATTTTTTGCGAAACAAATGGAGCCTAAGTCTTTGAACTTTTCATAACATCACTGATAGTTTAGTCATATGGAAAACCATTATTTCCAGGAAGGAAAGGGACGTAATTTTTTTGCAACAAGAATACGTTGGGAATATAATAAGACGTGCATTAAAAAGTGCGGACAACAAAGATGTAGAAAAAAAAAAAACAGCTAAGTCAAATAGTTGTGTGTGTGTCATGGATGATGCGATCGAGTGGCATTTTAGTAAATTAAATTGCAAAAGGTTAGTAATTTATTAAATAACTTAAAGATAATATAGGCTGTTTATTCTAATTAGATTATGATTATGGATAAGCATTATTATAAAATCGAGGGCTCTGTTTTTTTCTTTCTTTCTGTTTTCCTATTAAATGTTACCTTCCTCGACAGCGCAGGTTTTCCATTGTGCATCTCAATATGCAACTCAAAATACTTTGAAAAAAAAAGTAAGAGGTATGGGTTTTCTTGTAATGGCAAAATATGATCCATGAATTTTGGTTCAATATCCAATATCCTTCACGGACTTTTAATTTACTCACCATGGTCCCTAGACTATTGGTAAATAGTCAATATAGTCCCTAGACCATATAAAAAATGTTCAATATCCTGATGTTACTTCTAATCCGATAAGTTCGAAAAATAGACATGCAAAAAAAAAGTAATATATGAATTATCCAAGTAAGACAACTATCTTAAATTAGTGCGTGACAACACACCCATCAAATAACGATGGGCACGTCGATGTCCTAATTTTGTTTTTTCTTTTCTAACATAGTCATCGTATTAAAATATCCAGTTCAACCGATAATAATTCAAGTCATCAAATAATGTTTAATTTTTCATTCAGGCAAACAGAAGGACTACATCGACTAATAATTCAAGGACTAGATTGAGCAAATGAAAAATTTATAAACAATGTTGCACATTAAATTAAAATTTAAAAATTATTTATATCGTCTTTATATGATGATATGTTCATCTCAAAGAAATAAAAGAGAAGGGATAAAGCGTGAACGGTCTCAAAAAGAGTATTCATCCTCAGTGACAAGTCAATCTCCGGACCGCACGGAGCACATGGGCAAACGATAGATACTAGATAGTGCCATGTTCCTTTTTGAATATCTAAAAAAAGTTGTTTGGCGGCCGGAAAAAAGGATTAGTTCGGACCTTTTAATTAGACCACATTGATTAGTGGAGTAATTGCTAATTAGTGGCCTTGCATGTCCTTGAATTGGACCTATTAAGGGTCTAAAGAGGTTGTCGCGATTGCAAATCGTTCTCGATGAGATCGGAATTATTTGTTCGATTCCCACGGGAAAAAAGTTGTGGGGGCACGCATAAATTATTTGAAATGGCATGTGCTAAACCAACAAAGGTCCCAATTGTTTATATCACTTGAAATACTTAGTAAATGAAAAAAAAAATGTTATCATCGATGTTAATTTATGCTTAAATATTCTTCGTGGATAGTAAAAATATTTTTTTTACTCGATTATGTAAAAGATAGTAGTGATCATATTTACAAAAATATTTTTTAAAATCATTCACTTTCCATGAAATCTCGGATTCTTGATTTATCCATAACTTTCTTAGCTAAGCCAGGACCACAAAATCTCGAACCACGCATATATGACCAAGCACAAATGAATTTTAACTTCAAGCCAGCGGAGACCAATTTTTAATTGGTAGAAAGAACGTTTTAGGTGAACTTTTTAACGTGAAATATGAGAATTATCACGGCAGCAAACACATTGGATCGTGACCTCATCTCTTGTTGGGTCAAATCTAGTAGTTTTCGAAGGTTGGCAATCGCATGGTCTTAAGATACTTTTATAGCAATCAGCATGAAAGCGATCCCTCCATGGCTTGCAACTATTCGCGAGCTTTCAAGAAATTGATAACTCAAAAATTAAGAAATCGCCACTAGAACGGGATAAATGGGGCATTCGCGATAAACTCGCTGCTCATCGAGCTCTCGAAATCACAATCGAAAACTCGCCCGATTGGAAATATTCGACTTTTCATTGATGTTTGGTGTTAATTACAGTTCGGATAAATTATTGCCTCCGCTTGATTTAAAGAAAAAACACGGAGATTAAAAAATTTCAATCGACATTTTTTTGGGTGGCGTGGATATCTACTTTACTATAAGTATGGTCAACGGTGTAACTTCTAAGCGATCTAGTGAAGCAACTTTGAAAATGATAGGACGAAATTTATCCACTTGTTATGGAAAGTGGACCAAATTCCCTAAACAAACTCCAAATTTCAAGTCCATTCCCTTTGGACCAAAAGAAAAATTCATTCATAAATCTATCCCGAACTTTCTTTTTATTTAAAAAAAAACCTTAACTTTGTTTTAGTTCCAAGACTCTCCCGTACTTTTTTGGTCTCGAAAAAAATTTCAAAACTTTAAATGTAGTCTCAAATCTATCTCAATTTTTTTTATCTAAAAATAATCAAAACTTTCGATCCAAATCCACCCCTTGGTCCCGTCCCAACTTGACGTGGCTTTTCCAAGTTGATGAAAAGCCCACGTCAGCAAGTAATGGGGCGACAGGTACGGACCAATGTAGCATTTTTATGTGATTAATAATTTCCCCCAATGAAAAATTGTCGAAATTATCCAAAAGAAAACCGTTCTAGGATATGAAAATTAGGGGCAACGAACGGTAATTTTTGGACAGATGGCTAACGGGAGCAGATTTGACATTAGAGTAAAAACTGATGATTTTTTCTCTTAGGCCAAAAAAAAAAAGTTTGGGATAAATTTGGGACTAGACCTAAAGTTTAAGGCCTTTTTTTAGATAAAAAAATTGGGACAAATTTGAGACTAGACTTAAAGTTTGGGATTTTTTCTGGGACAAAAAAAAATTGGGGTAAATTTGAGATTGACTCTAGAGTTTGAGATTTTTTAGGGAATTAGGCCACGAAAATTGGGTTCGTGTTCTTACAAAAAAAAAAATGATTGGTCAGGTTCTCTTCCGAGGCAGAGTGTCATTGGTCAAAAAGAGCCGTTCACGCATTTGAAATTGCTTACTCCATTTTTGGTGAGAAAATTCAAATGTGAATGGCTTGTGTCCCGCGAGTTCCTGCCTCCGAAATTCAAATTTCAGTTTGAAAAAAGAAGAGGAAATTTCTTAATTAAGTAAAAGAGGAGGGTCATAAAAAGAAGAAGAAAAAGAAAGAAAAGCAGCAGATTCGAAGTTTCTTTTTCTACCACTTTTTTTTTATTTTAATTAGTCTTTTCTTCTGCCTTGGATTATCCACGATCTGAAGACTTGGGGAGCTTTCTTTATTTAACCAATAAATTTTGCTATGCTGTTAGAAACAACTTGAGATCAAAACCCCTTCTTTGAAATCATGTATTAAATAAATATAACGCGTTGCGCGTGGCCTCTAAGCACTCGATGTCCTGTGCAAATACGTCACGTCACTTAATATATCATGTCAGGATGCATGTGTGAGTTGTGTTGGAGAAATTTCATATCGGAGAATTGATGTGCTGTAGAACAGCAGTTAATATATCTTCATTGGCTCATAACTCATTAGCTTAAATTTTTCAGCGAAGATGGGTAAGAAGTTGACGTGCTCCGACTTGAGCTCCGTCTTGGTGATTTTCCTCAGGAAAAAAGATATCGGGCTTCTATTGCGGACTCCTTAACAAACTAGTATCAAAGATCCGGTGTCTGGGCGGGCTCCAAATCTATTCTGGTATTTGGACAGGGCCGATGGCAGACTTCATAATTCGATGAGAAAATGACAAAAATGATCCTTAAACTTTAGCTCAATGTGCAATGTGGTCCCTGAAATTTTAATTTGATCAGTATAATCCCTGATCTTTAGCCCAATGTGTAATTTGGCCCCTAAACTTTCAATTTGTTCAATGCGAGCCCCGAACTTTTGAAGCACGTTCAAATTAGTCTCTGAACTATAACAAAATGTCCAATGATCGTCCCAAAATTTGAATTAATGAAAAAATTATATCGAACATCTTTCCTATAGTTCAGGGATTAAGTTGAACACGCTCCAAAAACTCAGAGACTATATTAATTACATAAAAATTTAACGACTACATTATACATTAGACTAAAGTCCAAGAACCATATTGGTCAAATTAAAAAGTTCGTGGATCATTATCCACAATTCGATTAAGGGAGAGAAGAAATGGCGTGGTGTAGCGCAGTTAATCCCACAACTCATTAGGGGAAAGGTATCGAGCTTCTGCAATCCTAATATATCGATTGAGCAAATAGGTCTTAACGCGTTTATTTATAACAAAAATTGACTTAGAACGCGAGGTTTTGGATGCTAAGTTATCAATCCATATGAGATTACCCGCTACTTTCTCTCCAAGGAACCGCCCGACTACATTCACTCAGTTCAACGATCGTTCGAGTTCTTTGGTACAGAATATCCGCCCACGATCACCGCCTCAAAGTTAGTATATGATCATTCATTGACCTAAATACAAAGGGGATTATATCTCTGAACCCATGGACTGGAAAATTTACTTAAGATTCTAATTGGAGACGTGCTTGATTGGCTAAAAGAAAGGGACGCAGCCATGAGGTTGGCCCCTAGGGAATCAAGACGGGGAGACCGAGCAGCCGCCCACGGTTTTCGAAGACAGGGAAATGCTTTTCTGAAGCAAGCGGAATTGGAGAATAGTTAGTGCTACGTTCTCCCGTCAAACATCCGCGAGAGGTCGATTTACATGTCTGCAGAACACGGCTCATCAGCAATGCAGCTCGCAGGGTTCTGCAATCGTCGCGTATAATAATAATCAGGTTCGATCCATTACGTCTGATCGTTTGGGCAGAGCTTTCATCGCTAAATAGT
>JAGVVM010002780.1:0-23340 GCA_019149425.1 Psidium friedrichsthalianum
GAGAGAAGAGGAATTGGGAGAAGCATTCGTGTTCGCTTGTGATTGCTTTTTTTGTTTTTCTTTTGATTGTCGAAATAACATTTCATTGTAGCGTCCTGTCAATGAACTACCAGGGAAACGCACAGCCTCAATTCAAGAATGCATAACTTGAAATCAAGACATATCCTAGACAGGTTCAGAGAAGATAAAAAGCGGAATGCTCAGGGAGGGGGGAGGGGGGGGTCAAAGAAGGGGCAAAAGCCAGATAAATTATCAGAACAAAGTTAAAGCCAAACTTTGACGAAATTTCTCTGATCTCTTCAAGATTGAATTTATCTCACTATCGAAACCGGAGAAAGTGAAGTCTGAAAACATACGCATAAAAACAAATCCCCAATTCTAAACGCGTGTAGATCTTTGTGACTTACTTGGACAATGCATATTTGGACCACAGTTTACTTTGATACAAACAAATGCCAAATCCAATTTGCATTGAATGTGATAGAAATTGACAAATGTCAAATCGCTGAGGTGAAAACTGTAGCCGCGTGTCTTGCCACATGAAGTTCACGAACATAAAATTAAGTACCACGTGATGAACATAGAAGCAAGCTTCGACTTTGGTTGGGTATGAGTTGCAAGCTCGACTTTAACTACGTATAATAATAACGAGCAACCCATCGAGAGAGAACTTTGAGCTTTAATTACTCTATCCAAGTATATTTTCAGATTCACTCATTTCCCCCTGAGAGTCTCCGCGCATATGATTCATGTTCATCTAGAAGTGTGGCAAAAGAAATAAATTTCTGGAAACCATGAGGAACCCATGCCCCATGCCGTCCTTGTTTGAGCCGGGTAAAGCTCACGAGGCTCTAGAGAGGCCCCAGCTCTTAAATCGGGTGAGTCCGGCACTTCGTGGCCGTGAGGATTAGATTGTCGCCGCAGGCATTAGATTCGTCCCGCACGGCATTTCGCGGATAAAGTCCACTTTGACCTCAAAAGGTCTGGGTCATAAGATGGGCCATTTGAATGTCGTGGGAGGAGTAGGATAGCCAAAGAAGACGGAGGCTGATCAATCAAGAGTTTTGCCGCCACTCCAACACTTAAGATCACCTGTTGATCATACACTTCTGGCAATCTCTTCCACGCTTCATAACACACCCTCCGCCCACCTCTTTTTCTTCTTGAGGTAAGGCCAGGCAGGGTGGGAGACCTACAAAAGTATATATTAAGCAACAACCAAGATATCATGTCTTAGATGATTCTAAACGGGTTTGAAAATGGACAAAGGAAAATCCATGGGTTAGGCGAAGTAGCGGTATCTTTCTTTTCATTACGAACGACATGCTTCGACTACTCCCTCCCCATGTCCACTAGCGCTCCCCGACCGACTCAAATACAACAGTTGCGACTGCCCCAGCCAGCACCGCTGATGCCTGTGGGCAACAGAAGTCACACATCAGACAATATTTTACAAGTATCCAGATTGATTCTGGCAATGCTCATTATATTTTGTTGGCCACGGGAGGAAGGCACTTCATTTCACCACGAAAGCACAATGTCTCAACAATGCTCTCGAAGCATTTTATCCAGATTGGTGGGAACAGCTACAAGGGGCTCTGTTACTAAAGTTGGAGTCGGAGTAGATCACATTCACCAAACTTGTCGAGATGACGATAAGAACAAAATGCTGGGTGAATGTACTCAAAAGATGTCGAGGGTGTAAGGGCATATAGATCTACGCTTACAAAACTGATAATGATACAAGACAATACAGGCCTTAAGAAATAAAAATTGGTAAGTACGACTAGAAACCAGACAGAAGTGAAGCGTATCTGTGCATCTGAAAGAATGTTCAGTCTCCTCTTTTGAATGGTCATCCGACCACGAAGCAAATGGGCTGCATGGACGCAATCAGATTGGCAATCGAACATACAAATAAAGAGGACTCTCTCTATTTACATGCTGGAATATGATGTATTGGCTGCAAAGAAAGCAAATCATCTCAAACTTTGAAGCACCTACTTTATCCCAAATACCGGAGGAGTACACCATCGTTACCCAACACAAATCCCTTGTTGTCATTTATGAACCTGAAAAGGGAAACATCAGATCCTAAACTTGGGGGCAATCTTTCCAGGAAGCTAAATCATGTCATAAGAAACATTAAAATATGTAAGGAAAGAGTTAAGAGAGTAACTCCATCCCTAACGAGCTTTTAGAGCACGCATGGGAATGGAGTACCGACAGAAAGCACAGGAAGAGCTAACACACTGGAGAAGTGTAAAGATTAACAGATTTAGAGAGATCAAATCAGAAGCTGACTTTTTTTTTTTTGAAATTCATATTTAATAAATAACAAACTTACTTTACTGAGTAAAGATTTGCAGCAATGTTGTCCGCAGCTTTGTCACGGATCCATGTCTTTCCACCATTGGTTGTTCTCAACAGAATCCCACTACCCCCTGCTGCCCAAGCCTCTTCCTGCAGCAACAGTAATATGATTGGCACATGATTATGGGTGAATGAGGAAGATCATACACTTTGGCGGAAATTTGTAAGACATAACCATTCTAAGAAATGACAGAAAAAAGGCACATATTGATGCTTGCCTTCTCCTTTTAATGGTTCACCTCTGAAAAGCTTCTCAACAGTTCATTTCTATCTGATGAAAAATTTGAACTTGCTCATTGATTATTGTTATGCAAGAAAGCTTCCACTACTTGAATAATTTCACGGTGATATCAGAGTGGCAATATGAATCACTGAACCTGTAACTTCAAGGAGTTATTTCATCTCAACAGCGTGATCAACAACTTTTTTTAAGATAGTTTGAGATTAGCATCCGATCCATAGATGGTAATTTCCATTCAAGTACAGTATTTCTTTTCATTTAAATATCTAATTACCACAAGACTTGCGTGCTTATTTTAGTACCAGAAAGACATACTGGATAAATGGAAAATGCATCTAATGTTTAGATTTTGTATATTTACCATGATAATCTGGTTGCATTGCATATTAATACACATTATAGGGGGGTATATGAATCAGAGAACGTGAAGAATAATGCATAAGCATCATCATTGAAAATTAAGTGTACTTAAGTCCTATGATGCATGTCTAATTTGGTTGCATTGCATATTAATACACATTATAGGTGAGTATATGAATCAGAGAACGTGAAGAATAATGCATAAGCATCATCTTTGACAATTAAGTGTACTTAAGTCCTATGATGCATGTCCCTTGTAGCAAATATTGTAGTTTAAAAGGCTTGATCTTTGCGTATGAGAAGTAACTTCATTAACACATTCAGAGAAAATGAACATCTACTTGTTTTTAAATCGAATCTAGGAATGGCATGGCCTGCAAAGGAAAGGAAAGACGTAACTATGCAGCAAGATGACTTTAATAAAATGCATAATATTACCGGGGAACGGTAGCCAACATCAAGAATTCCAAAACCTCGACTTTGTACAGAGACCTCTTCAAAGTCCTCCGTGATCTGAGAGTAAACATGTAATCAAATTAAAGAAACCAAGCATTTTCCTTTTCCTCTCAACAAATTGATACTACAGCATTACACTATGCCAAAGTCTCAATAGTTTGCTAAATGTACAAGAGTCGAAGAATTCAATATAATTTCATTTGGAGCCCATAACATTCTTTCGTTAACTTACTCCAGTGCCTTTGCTAAGATAAAGTCCACCGCCACGAACAAGAAGCCAAAGACCACCATCTGCCCTCCATCCCATGTTTTGAATTCTTCTTGCAACTGCCCTATTATGGGGTTGCCAAAATGGCTGAAAACCATGTAATGAAGTAAGCAATGATCTCAAGGTCCAACAGGAATTAATGTAACACCAACACAAAGCTACTTCACAAATGACAAATGAAAAGAAATATGATTTCAACTTTCTAGAGTGTAATGCAATACTAACTAGCAAGTGCAAGGTAACGCTAAATGAAACTTCAGGAAGTGATTCTACATGGATAATACAGTTTTTGCGGTGATGGAGACGCTTTTGTTGTTAGCTAAAAAACCACAGCATTTAACAGGTTTGCTAGCAGGGAATTTATATCCACGGTTATCTAAGCCATCCTCAACATTAGCATTACTGCCAGAAATGCTGTTTGGCCATGCTCACTAGTTATGTTGAGGAGCTTCCGCTCTTCTAGTTTGTCCAACCTGGATTTAATCAATTCTTCGTACTTTTCTCAATAGGCCATTATTTCTAGATAACAGCAGTAAATCTAAGAAGCATCAGTTCTGGCATCTTTGAGTGCATTGAGAAGACTCATTAGTATAGACCTCGCTGGATGATTACACCAACCAAAAGCTTCACAAACTCAACACTGCCATAATATCACCGCCTATATCCTGCATACATACTGCCTAAGGGCCAAGAGGCATTTGGTCCTGTTTGTAGGGTGGGGTGTGTTTCAGGGCGTCTACTGGGATCAAATCCCAGCATAGGCAAAAAATGCATGTATGCAGCCTAGGGCAGCTAGCTATCTTTTTTCTCTAGTTAAAACACATTCAGCTGGCATATCATGCATCTGTGCCGAAAAGTTAAGCAATAATACTTTCTCCAGATATATCAACAGATCGAAAGCATCTTATCAGTTTTCAAATGGCCAATGGCAACCTGCTCTACCTCTCTATTCCCTATGCAGCAAGCATATCTCATTCCCAAAGGTCTAAAAAAAAGTCAGTGTTAGATCAGTGACTTCCCGCAGAATGCTCCTCAACCAACAATGAAACTCCTTGTTAGCTTGTTATTATCTCAATCAATCTTATGATAAAACTTTCACTAGGCAGCACAAGAGATCGATAATTAGGGACAGGTCATATAGATAACAGCGTCAGTGCTTAACAGAGGTACAAGGGGTTCCAAGATGAGCGACACATATACGACAAGTGCAAATCATGAAAGCGTCGTGAACTAAATAAGAGGAAGAAATGTTGTCAATCTCTTCCAGAACTTAGTAATTGGCAAGCTATTCGCAATTTGGCATCTTTCTTCCATACCTTCCATAAAAACAGTAGTCTTTTGGTCTGCTAAGATCCCTTCAATCTTTCAAAATTAAGCATCTTGATAAAAACACAATCATCTATTGCTATGGTTGCAAAGAACTTTAAACTAGGCAAAAGGTATTTGTAAAGTAGAGGGATTGGACACTGATACACATCTTTACATCTGACAAAGACCGCACACATGCATCCTGAGCAATCAATTTTCTGTCAATGAAGACCTTTCCTGATTTTTGGTATATTTTAAGCTTATATTTTGGTATATTTTCTGTCAATGAAGACCGCACACTTATATTTATTTATATTTTTATTTATTTTTATTTTTATTGTTATTTTGGTACCCATATTTTTGCTTTTATTTTTAGTATATTTTAAGCTTTTCACTTCAGGTTCATCGACCGCCGACCCCAACTAGTTTGGGATAAAGGTGATGTTAATGTTGATGTTGATGTTGAAGACCTTTCCTGATGGGAGATATTGGTTGCAATTAAAAAAAAAAATTTACCAAGTACAGCATACATTTCGATAGAGGAACATTCCTTAATTCTTAGTTATCAAAAAAGGGATCAAACAAGTGTCTAGCCAATGATTATCCTTATGGCATCCTGGTAAAGCATTGCTAAACATAGTCTCATCGACATCGTCCATCATAAATTTGTCTAATCATACACAGAAAGAAAACCAGAAAAGTACCTGCCCAGGCTCCCAAGTCAGGTAGAAATTACCGCGGCTGGAGACAGCAACATAGCTTCCCTCAGGTGACCGGTTAACCGTGTTAAAAGTTCCAGTATAGTAACTCGCGCCACTGATCCCACTGGAAACTGTTCTGCATATTCAACAAAATTATGTAACCTTCTTCACCAACGAGCTTAACTTGGTAGATCGAATTTTTTTACACATTCTATCTGGATCAAAGAACAAAGTTAGTACAAGCTTTGCTTCAGAACAGCTGCAAACCAAAGTTGTCGTTATGACTGCAAATGACCGTTATCTATAGGAGGCAGAAATTTCAAGCTAGTAGAATTTGCTTCTCCAAGAACAACTAGACATATGGCTCTACTACAAGCAATAATTTCTATTCCTTCCCAGTAAACACTGGCTTACAAACTAAGAAGCATGTGATTGCAAGGAACTCATACACATAAAATATTTTATAGAAACATCTTGCAAACTAAGAAGAGTGTGGTCGTGCAGGAAGTGATACACATAGAAAATATTTTATGGAAATATCTCGCTTATCCAGCCAAAACAAATTTAGTCAATCACAACAAAAGTATGGTACTAAAATTAACCAATCAATCAATTAAAACAGTTTATGACATAAATAGAATGAGAAAAAATCTACTTTTTTGAAGCGGTATAACCATACTGCAAGCAATGGCGAACTTAATTATTGATGTATCAAGCAATTGCACTGGCCATGAAGTTATAACAATTCTTCATGCAAGGAAGAATTCTCAAAGATTTTGACATGTTAAAATAAGCATATTTAAATCAGGAGTTGAGCATTTCTCTTAAAGCATCAGAATAATCCTAATTACATAGAATATCATTCACTTATACAGGGGAGGCAAATATTACATTCATATGGACAAGCTTTGACGTTTCATTAGTTTTTTCAAAGAGGGCTCTGCAAAGCAATCATTAAGCTATCGTTTGAGTGGAAGCTGACCTATTCAGGGTGGCTGAAACAGTCTCCTGAACTGCAGCCCTCCAGTTATAGCCTCTGTTCGATGTGATATATATTGCCCCTTGGTCTGTCACCATCTCAGCACTTTTTTCTCCAGTTGCCTTGATGTACACCTGGAGTTTAGACAACATGATTGATGATAATATCATTATCTTCACCACAGAGATGGATCATAAAGCAGACTCTCTAAAAGAGCAGTTTAAACAATAGGAGCTCGTACAATGTCTCCAGGAAGTTGATTGCTCAACGGTACTCTCTCCCAGGTTTCTCCGGCGTCTGAGGTGTACAAAAGTATAGCAGGCTTTCCAACAATCCATCCTTCTTTTCCTTTGAAGCTAATGGAATTAAACCTGTAGTTGAAATCCTCATCTTCTGCCGAAGGTATTGAACGTGGAACCCAAGTGCTTCCGCCATCTTTTGTTTCCAAAATGGTCTGCCTCGTCCCCAGAAGAAAACCTAAGCATCACATCCAGGCAACAAATGGAATCAGTACCTAAAATTGTGGCGGCTAGCATGATTCTGCTCACTCATACAGCACCTAAGTTGCCCAATCCTTCAATAAAGGTATATATAAATCAAACAGGAAAGATATTTAGAAGCACATTTTAGCTCCTGCTGTTCTGTTCTCAACAAGCTTCCAGTTACATTTCCAGTTATGCGCGAGCCGCATCATATTTTCCACAATGGGCTGATGGGCTCTCTTCATTGCATAAAATTCTAGTCAGCAGGACACTTTTCACTTAACTTTCACAATTACAACAGTCCCGTCGAATCCAACTGGTAAACTAGATTGATACACGTTCCAAAAAAAAAAAAAAAACCACCCAACGCTCTCGCAGTTTCCACCACTAAAATACTCAGAGCACTACGGAGGCTGAAAGCGCAATTCCTTGAGAACAAACGCAAGCGAGGAGCATTTCGCCATACCGTGGCTCAAGTCGTCGGGGACGAAAGCGATGTCGAGGAGGACGACGCCGGGGTCGATCGGCAAGTACACTCTCTCCCACTCGGCGAGGCCGTCGTCGTCCGCCCTCGCTGCGGGGTGAGCGACGAGAGGAGCGGCTAACGACAGGGAAGTGAGCGTCGTGAACTGTCTGCGGCTGACGGGAGCTGGAGCTGAAGCCGAAGCCGACTGCTCCGGCGAAGACGAAGAAGAAGCAGAGGACGAAGAGGCCTTGGTGAGGAGGCGAGACGAGGAGGACGGCGGTTGGAGGAGACAAGGGGCGGCGCTGCGTCCGGTGAAGAAGGAGGTCAAGGATGGCTTCAATGCGACGATGGCCATCTCTCTCTCTCTCTCTCTCTCCGAGTGTCGTCGCTTGCTTATCCGGTGAGGTTGGGTTCTCTCTCTATCAACGGCTACGTACGCAGGCGATTTCTGCCATCTCAAATCCAATTGGATGGGGATGGGACCCACCACCCTTCAGTTTCTGGATCATTTTATTTCTCCACTTTTTTTTTTGGGTCGAACAAATAGACTTTTCCTGGCGAAAATTGAATGTTCTTTTTCCTTTTTTTTTTGGCTGGGGGGACTGCTAATCCTTTTCGTCGACGTAATCTACTGCATATGCTTTAAAGTGAAAAATCGTAATTTCACGGTCTCCCCGAAGTAGCTTTAACCTCTTTGTAATTTTTTATTTTCTACCTTAATGAAGTATCTGAAAATTGAATTTCTTGATACAATATGGATGTTTCAAACTGACATGAATCAATAATTTCACATAATAATTACAAAGTTAATACGTAATTTGTTAATTATAATGCATTGGAATTTGCTTAATATTTTTCAGCATACAGCAATGAACATGCCCTCTCACCAGCCCCGTATGACAGTTGCTTGCAAGTACTAACATGTTGTAACACGAGAAACAAAAATCTGCAAAAATTTATCGCGCAGTTCTAACATGAGTTTCGATTCCCCCTTGCATTGGAATTATTGAATTTCACAAGTCTCGTGAAGAAATATCGAGACGACCTAACGGTGATGATGCACCGAACCCAACAGTGCCAAGGCTATTCGAGAAAGAAAAGGGGGGTGCCAAAAAATTGACAAAAGGACCTCGGGCAAATGTATTGGAAAAGGAAAAGGCATATTCGGTTGCAAGTGACCTTTGTCTACCGCATGTTACCATCGGTCGCCAAACAATTTGTGAAGCATTGTTCAGACAACGAGAGTTCCTATATAAAAGCCTAAAAAGTTGAATGAGTATTCAGGACAAGGGGATGCTCGACAAACCATCACCATGGCCCCTATATCAAAATTCTAATTCGGAGAGATCGTACAGAAACCGGCTCAGAGTATTTTCTTGCGAAACAAAATCATGGTAGTTCTATGCTTCGGGGGCCTAGTTTTGCAGCCATCCTTATAGACAGCCACATCAAACTCCAGGGTGTGTTCTTCATTGATGGAACTTAGCCCAAAGCTCGCTTTGATGATGAGTCTACTAGTACCTCCGCTTATCGTTTCTATCAAAGAGTCTTGGTCATCAAGGGAAACAGAAAGTGGAGAGATTGGAGAACAACACAGAGGAAAACATCAGCAAACAAAATGAACCCACGTCCTGCTTTTCTGATGTATTGAGGAATAAATTTCTCCCTTAGTAGAGAGGGGGTAAAATACGACGCAATGAATCCTCCATTACAGTATCAACACTGATCAGTCCTTGCTCGTCTATAGTGTTTATTTATCTGATCATTCGCATTAGCGAAAGGGGAAACCGCAAGAATGAAAACAACAAACATCACCGAAGATGAAGATTAAATAGAGAAAAATGGAGAATTGACCTTGTTTGAGATTCTGCAATACTATCCTATATGAAGGCAAAATACTGACAGTGAACCGCATCAATTGACAAGGCCTCTCTGCTTGAAGACATCGAACATGGCCGCACCAATTTTTGCAGGGGACTCCACCACTGTAACACCAGCTTCCCTGAGAGTCTTGATTTTGTCTTGAGCCGTGCCCTTCCCTCCAGACACAATAGCTGTAAAGCAAGAAGATAGCCAACAGTTAAAAGGATTCTGATAAGGAGATGGTAAGTATTGAAAAGTTCCATGAATGAAGGGACTTGGTGAATGGGGGGTGTTTGATGCACTCACCGCTCTAGACCTTTTTTTTTTTTTTTGGTCGAACCCCTCTAGAACTTTTAGCTGTCACTGTTTCACCTATGACAGAAGCCACTCTTCAAGGCAGAGTAGGAATTACAGAGAGCAGAATCTGAGGAAGAAACCAGTTTGCTTTACCAGCGAGATGGATCCAGAATCAGGTATGGGTCTTGAAGACTTGGAAGGTCTGGTGTAAAGGGTGAATGCTTGGAGAGGAAAAGGGATGATCAAGTGAGAGCGAGCACTGGATGACATTATGTTGGCTAGCCCGCATAAAATGCTAAAGTTCCTAATAGGACTTATCCCCCGCCATACTCTTCTCTGTTTAATTCCTGAATTCTTAGAAAGTCCCAATTCTACTTAAAATTTTTATTCAACAAAGATGAAACGAACACCATTAATGTAAGCATGAAATGCATTCAGAGCTCGACAAATAAAGAAAAAGTACCTCCAGCATGACCCATCCGACGCCCGGGGGGAGCAGTCAGTCCAGCAATAAATGCTACGACAGGCTTCTCTGTCTTGCTTTCCTGTTTGATATGTCACATTAAGGAAATATGTCAATACAGAGACTAGAGTACAATATATAAGAGTAACCTGTAGACTGTTGAAATAGTAAATACTATCCTTCAGAAGTTTCAAATCTTAGTTGTATTCCGGATAAACCACATATAATAATGCATTCCAGGAAGAAGATTACACAAACAAATGTGCTGATTACACAAACAAATGTGCTGAATTACCACTTTCCCAACACGATTTAGAAATAATGCAACCAGACATGGAAAAATTTCTACACCATGAGGACATTCTTATGGGGCATCAGTCAGTAAAAAATACCCGAGTCCATAAGGTTCTTGTCAAACTCAGAGAGAAAACAAGCAGTAGAGAAAAATTCTGAGCTACTGATTTTTCCCTCCAGCAGCATTTGACTGTTCTCTCCTATGTAGCACCGACACCTCTCTTAGTTGTGCGTGTCGGTGTCGGACACGCGTCGGGCACCAGACGCTCGTCCGCACAAGGGCGACATGCGTCTGACACTCGTTGACCGCGTGTCGGGATTTCGACACTTCGGTCAACGCGTGGGACAGTGCCGACCGCATGTCCAGTGTGTCGGACACGACCATTAAAAAAAAAAAGAAAAACTTTTGGAACCTTGCCGGTTTTGAAGTGGTCCGGAAGCGTGTGCAATGAAAGAGAGTTCATTAGATAGAACTCGCAATCCATAGAAAAAGGGAAAAATAAGGAGATCTCATAGACTTCTGGTTTCCATTGCGCTCGGGAGCTTTGAAAATTAACGTCGATGGTGCCCGTTCATGGAGGGAGAAGCTGATGGCACAGTGGCATGGTATGCAGAGACTCCTTAGGGCTGTTGGTTGAAAGAGCAGCGAGGTCTGTGAATTGTCCGTTTTTCCCCTTCATGCCGAAACCCTAGCTCTGTTGATGCTTTGAAGTACTTGAACTCACGTGGGTTTGCAGACAGAGTGATTGAAGAGATAGATTTGGAGTGAGACAGTATCTATTTGGTCAAAATGCTCCAAGGCATAGATATAGTCTCTCATGGGAAGTACAAGCATTGATCAAGGAGTGCTCGGACTTGTTTTCAAAAGTGAAAAGTACGGCT
The DNA here is from genome assembly GCA_019149425.1 of Psidium friedrichsthalianum. Lineage (NCBI taxonomy): Eukaryota > Viridiplantae > Streptophyta > Magnoliopsida > Myrtales > Myrtaceae > Psidium > Psidium friedrichsthalianum. The sequence continues at coordinate 11,434 of JAGVVM010002780.1, forward strand.
AACCCATTGGCACGGGACCCAAAACAAGATTGCAGATTGGGTTGTTAAAGCGAATTTCATTACCTCTCGCCACCTGACTAAGTTTTTAAACTCCCCTCAATCCCTTTGGAAATTTGTTATGCTCAGAAGCACATATGATATTTTTTTTGACTTTATAATACGAATGAAATGACTTTTTCCACAGAAAAAAATTCCCGAGTTTATCAAACTTGACATAAATAGAACTTACCCTCTTCGATTCGAATTAATGTATATGACACATGTTTTTGGCTTCGTTTTATTTTTATATTTAAAAATATATTTTATACAACGTGTCCTCTACGTGTCGAAATTTTCTATTTTTGAGAAATGTCGTGTCGTGTCGCGTGTCGGTGTCCGTGCTACATAGCTGTTTCTCTATCACACATATGGATGGGAGGAAATTGGAATAATTGTCAGAAAGTTAACTGAAAGTCAGAAAGGAGTAAACCTACTACTGAATTTGATGTATTCATAATTATGAAATGCTAATATTTATCTGCTTGCTGCTAGCTGCTGCCAATTCGTCATGTGCACACAGGTAAGGAAGTTGGAGTTTTTGAATGAATGCTCAAGGAGCTACAGGGGAAATCAGCTCAGGCAGTACCATTAAGCACAAAAAGTAGAAATTCAAGTCTTATTCAAAAGAAGAAAACAAGAGATCGATTAAGCACAGAAGAAAAGCCAGATTACCGACTCACAAGTGCATAGTGATATTACTCTGTACTATGTATACATGCAGACAACAATAGTACGTAAGTAAAATCTGTTGGAAACAAGGCGATCCAGAAATGCAGCCAAAAAATTACTTTTTTAGATTGTAAATTTTTGTAAGCAAACATCAAATATCCTGTTGGTAATTGACCTTATATCTGACCTTGATTAATGCGCAGCATCCTCTTCTGCAGTGCCGCCATTTCTCCACATCAGAATAATCCCTGAAGCATGGCAAACTTGGTTGAGTAACTAACTACCTTCAATCTATCGTGTTTCTTCTTTCTCATTGTCAACAACCGCTTATCCAGGTTTAGCAATGAAGGCATCATCTTGAGGGAGAGCAATCAAATCATTATGGTAGATCGATTATCAAGCAGTGTGTACATGAAAAATTCAAGGAGCTTTTCTTTTCTGTTTTTTAAACTTCAAATAACTCCTATGAAATCAACAATCAACCGACGGGAGCACGAGTCCACTGAGTGAAACCTCCAATTATACCGTATAAAAGCATGCCAATATCACCTCATCTGTCTGAGGGTCTACATAGAAACCTCCTAATGCAATCAACAAAATTTGTCCCGTTGATGGGTCCGCCACCATGCCCGCACAAGTTGATTGTCCCAGGCCAAACCGGCAGTTGTCTGGACACAACCTGCAGGGGAGTTTATAGCCAGAATCAGTTTTGTGCCCAACTATCTTAACATGAGAGATGTACAGAGAGACAAATGAAATCGACCACCTTTAAGTAAACATGTTGGAACATAACCTATAGAGGAGGTTTCGGGTTCGTGCCTGGGTTATCATAACTCTCAGGATGCACCCTTATACACAAAAATCCATAATGGACAATTATCCCACTCTAACTAATTGTAAACCAAACCTCTTCTTAGATGTGTGCCGTGGCTCAAGCCAGCCATCAGGGCAATGGCTGGATTTTGCTTATTTCTTCAACCAACCGTCGATCAAGCACTGAAAGGACCAATAGTGTGCAAAACCTAGAAAAGTGAGGATGGACCTAAAGGCCAGAGATTCTTACCTAGTTTTGAGTTCGAACTTCAATGCAGTTCAGAAATAATTGCTGTTTAAACAATGCAAAAGTATGACAAGGCACAAAGGGACAGGAGACCTTATAGCATGAAAGAGATTTAAAGGGTCTATCTATCCAGCTTTTTCCGAATGGTGGCAGCATTACTGGTCTTTTTTTTCATGTGCTTTTACGTTTCTGAGTCAAATTCAGTACAGACTTTGCAGTTTTCAATTGAAGACTCTGTTCCTCTTTCTTGAAAGCACTAATTAATATGGGGATTAGTTGTTTCTATTCTCAAATACTCTACATATTCAATTGTCTTGCAAACTAAAGTTCACCTTTTGTTTGTGATCCTAAAAGATTCATATCTTGTGATCTGAAGTTTGTAATGCATGTCCAAGTAAATAAAACTTCATTTTCTCCCCATAATTTTTGGTATCCAACAAGAAATGCTTAATCCTTAGACTGGCTAATGAAACTGGGGCCCGACACCAAGGTCTGAGGTTACTATTTTGTTTTTGTATTCTCTTATATAAGTTTTTTGGTTTTCTCTCTTTTCCTCTTGATCAGTAATTGAGTGAGTTCTGTCTGATTCAGTGACAAAATCTCAACTACCACATTTAACACTTCAAACTCACATACTCCAGGGAATTTCGTAAAGTTAAATGTGCATGAAATACAGGCATCCGTAAAACTCAGGACAATCCATTAAAACTAATACAAAGTAGGATCGCTTGCTGCCACTTTGATTTGCTGAACCAGTGAAAGCTAGCAGACTAAAGTTTTTTACCTTTTGTTCCCTCAGTCTATTAAAAGGATAAGTTAAGGACTGTAAACATCAAGTCCTGCAAGAACCACCATTGGGATTTCAACACCAAATCAAGGTTCTAAGTGTTTTGGTTGAGATACTTTGCTAAAAGTGGCTCTATCTTTTTCTGATACCGAATATAGAATTCTGGCAAATGTATGATGTCAGAAATACCATACACGTAATAAGTTGCCCTACCAACAAACAACATGCATAGAAAATCTCTGGATCAGAAGAGCCAAAGGGAACAAAGCCACAGGAAGAATATCTTTAAGCCAGAAGGATGTAATAAACAAAGGACATCGCTTTTAATCCTTCCACTAAAAATGCTTAAGGTCTGCACATATCATACGAGTGTTCTTGCAGGCACGTGTTCCTATGTAGCAATTATGTGTTCCTTGGGTCAACGAGAAAGATTTACACTCTCGTGAACTCAAAAAGAAAAGGCATAGTATCCTCTTTTCATATCATATCAAAAGCATCTATCCTCGCTTTGGAATGTATCAACATATGAAAAGACAACCTATTAATAGTAAGAAAAAGAGACTCACTGCTTCGTAAGTCAAGGTACCGGACCGAGAAACTATTCCTATACGACCAGGCTTGTGAATGTATCCAGGCATGATCCCAATTTTACATTCCCCGGGCTTGATGATACCAGGGCAGTTTGGCCCGATCAACCGAGTTTTCGATTGGCTGTTGAGAGCAGCCTTGACTCGCACCTGAAATTGGCAACCAACAATTATGAAAACCAAATGGTGAAAATATTTAATTCCACCACTTCTTATATATTTGCATTCGTAAATACTTCATTGTAATATCAAAATGTAACCAATTCAACTTTGGGAAATCATTCTTCAATCAAATTGTTATCCTACAGCGTTGTCCATAGGAGAGAATTATTCACTAGATAAGGAGGAAGAGTCAGGCAATCCCCACATATTATCAGTTAACATGTCGAATATAAAAGGACACTTTATGCTACCAATACAACTCTCAGGAATAATTGCCAAATGGATGCATAAGAGCAGTGTCATGTAAGGTAAAATTTAGCTTACCATATCATGTTGCGGAATCCCTTCTGTAATACACACAACAAGATCCAATTCAGCTTCCATTGCTTCCATAATAGCGGCAGCGGCAAAGGGTGGAGGAACATAAACGACAGAAGCATTAGCCTTGGTTTCAGCCTTTGCTTCAGCAACCGAATTGAATACAGGAAGTCCCAAGTGTTCTGTTCCACCCTTCTTCGGTGTCACACCCCCCACCTGTATACAATTTTATCCCATGAAAATCAAAAAGCAGCTAGAGTCACAGGCAACAAGATAGCCGCATCAACCCATCTGCTACGAAAGTGAGATGAGCTGCAAAATAGAGCCTTCTCCAACAGTAAAAGTAAGGAAAAGTAAAGATTTAAGGAGCATTTGAACTTCAATAGCGCAGTAAGACAAACGAACGACCAGGCGTGTAAATCAATACCCAAAAGCATATTCTCGTGGCTCTTCTGTGTAACCACGAATGTCCAATGAATATCTAATAATGATTCTACTTCTGACTGAATATCGGCCCTTTTTTTTGTTACTGGATAACAAGAATTACCACATATAACATAGCTCAAGTAGGCTAGGCAGTTTATGTTTACAGATCCCATAATTCAAAAGTACAATCGAATCTTATATCATATGTATGACCAAATGCCTAAATTACCAGAACAGAATGATAGCATTTTAAATTTGCACCCAACAAAGCCCAACTAAGACAAATCGAAATGTGGACAGGGGAACATTCATATGATGTAACTGCATGAAGTAGCTAAGATATCCCAGAAAGAGACAATTAACGGGCTTTAGCAGACGGATGTGGAGGTATCCCCTACACAATTTCCAAGAATCGAATTTTCAACTCTTTGAATGCATGGTTCGTAAAAGAAGCACCAAATAACCGCGACGAATCAGCTTGCAGCTGGAAGAAGAACAGTAATCTAAGTCCAGATCGCCAACTAACCTCCCCATACCTATCAGTCGAGACCTCATTTACCAGGCAAAAGCAAAACGCCATTAAGCGTACTCATTCGCACAAGATCAAGCTTCTTACGTCAAAGATCAAACAAAATCACATCTCCTTCTAACAGGGAGAAAAAAACAAGGCTAACCATACTCCTAGTACGTCAAGATCAGAACGAATACAAAACAAAGTGCATGTGCAAGTGGGCCATTGTGTCTGCGTAAAAGAGAGAGCGTCAGAGAGAGAGAGGCACCATTTTCGTGCCATACTCGATGGCTTGTTCGGTGTGGAAGGTGCCATTCTTGCCGGTGATGCCCTGGCATATCACGCGTGTGCTCTTGTCCACGAAGACGGCCGGCTGCGGCGGAGCCGCTGCAGCTGCAGCCGCATAGCTCCGAGCCAAGCCAATAAGGGAAGATGGCTTCTCCGACGCGATTGAGCCGATCAACTTCGCGGCGGCCTGCCGAGCCATCCCCTCTCTCTCTCTCTCTCTCTCTCTCTCTCGATTGAAGGGGGGAAGACTTCTCTTCTAGATGGGCCCCATTTCTGCGCACAAATGATGTTAAAGTAGAAGCGTATACATGAGTCCGGTTCGGGCCTCAATGTGGGGCCTAATGTTAGCCCGAACCGAACCCGGCGACCTTATATCTTTCGCGTACTTGATATCTTTCTCTGAGATATTTAGAATTCTATGAACTATGTAAATATATTAATCAATTTAGATGAATACTATCTGATATATATAACCAAAAACTATTAATATTAGTTAGAACAGGTTCTATTGCGCCTAACCAGACCGAACCGAGCTTGCTCTTTCAATTCTTGTGCCTCACGCCAAGCCCATAGACGGCGAAACCTTAACCAAATCACAATTTGACCATAACAATCACATTAAATATGATCTTGATAGTTATTACAACTTTTATAAAAGGTACGAAAAAATAACGCAAAGTAAGCTCAAATGTTTTATTGGTGGAGGCCGTAAGCTAAAGATCAAATTCACCTTTAAATACACATACATCCTGTGCAAATGTGCAAGCATTTTTATCTTTTTTGTTACACGAGATAAAGAATTTCAAATAAAGATTAGAAGCGTAGCTAGTGAAAATACCAATAATGAGAAGGATGAGCAAAATAGTCACCATTCACAATTACCCTCAACAAGTCTTCATATATAATATCAATAGATGAATACACCACAATATTTATAAGAATATGTATCCTCGTCTCGTATTGATCAGTGAATTTTTGCTAATTTCGCAGGAGTTTTGACATCTAGCACAACTCATGTTGCTTTGAACATGACCATTACTTTTTACAGTAGTTAACTCTGCCGTGGCGCAATTAGGAGCAACAACGGATTTGAATATTCAATTAAACTATACTAAGAAAAATATATCAGCAGTCAACAAGAACACATGAATCAAGCAGGATAATTACCCAAAAAATCTTAAACCTATTTTGATTGTGCCAATTCAGAGCATACGAATTGATTGAGATAATTATCTTAGAAGTCCTAAACTTATTATAATCGTGTCAATTTAATCCTAAACTTTTTTTTTTACAAATTGAGTATTAAACTTTTTATAATTATGCCAATTCAGTCCATTTAATAGGTTGACCGATGCTGACGTGGCGCCATCAGCACTAACGTGGCAAATTTTTAAAATATTTTAATACTTTGCCATTTTTTAATTGTTTTTTAATAATTTTTCATTTTGTTTTGTTTTTGCCGACAGCCTCCTGCCGAACCAAAAAAAAATATGACAGAAAAAACTATTAAAAAATAAAAATTCAAAAAATGTTAAATTTTTTTAATAAAAATTGTCATAATAGCAAAAAATTTAGGACTCAATTGGTGCAAAAAAAAAATTATGACTGAATTAACACGATTGCAATAGGTTTAGAAATTTCTTTATAATTTTTCCGAATTAAGCAAGATGAGCGTATACACATCGATCATGGTTAATTTCTTAGATCAGAAAGAAAATGATCTATATGGGAGACCCTTTTCAAATGAATATCTGTCATGCTATTTACATACTATTAACAATGAAGTTTTTATACAACTTGAAAGAGACAACATACGCCGAGGGTACATACGACGAGGGTGACCCTGTCCCTTCCAATCAAGTCTGAACCTAAAACAATCGAACTACCGACTCTAGCGGAACATAGGTTCGTGCTGCGTCCGTCTACAGCGCGGTTTGCCCGCCCCAGTTTCATATTAACGGCAATAAATTGCCATCTCTAATTCTCAAATCACTAATTACAAAGTCGTGAGGATGCTCTCGCCACAAATCCAGGTCCTGCAAACATAATCTATTCATCTCTTAAAATTTGAATTCAATTCGAATCTTTTTTTTCTTTAATAAATAAAGAATAAAGAGTTTCTTACAAATTCCCGAAAGATTCGTTAGAATTCAATCCAACAACAGGATTCTTAGTCAAAATAGAGATTCTCAGAAGATATAGTCGAGAGAAAAGATCAGCAAAAAATCACTTCCTATACCGTCGTCTAAATTATGTATTTTGCCTGCATTCTGTACATCAACAGGAGATTTCTACTGTACAGCAATTGGTACGGAAAGAATTGTACGAAGCTAGAATCACAGGATGTCCTCATCTTATATTTACTACCTAATAGAGATGCTATCAACATTTAATAAGTACTCACAAATAACGACTTTACTCGTGTGAAAATTCCATTCATTAACAGCATCTATAAATGCCTCACCCTTTGGCGAAGAGTGTGTGAGGATTTCCATACTTTCAGCCTTCGATCTTCACTATCATGGCCGAAATATTCTCATAGTCTTCATCACCTGAAGACGACAGAATGGGCACCTTGAAACAGCAGACGAGCATCTACGGCAGAGGACATGGCCACATGGAACAATGGCAACATCCACTTCACCACTCAAACATACCCGACAAACCCAAGCCGCCTTGGCCATGTCGGCTTCTTTAGAAGCCACATCAGCCTTCTCCTGCATAAATAATACCGAAAGTCGTCAACATCAAGTTTGCTCCCAGTAAAAAAGATATTCCCATACATAGGATAAAACACCTCGGATAATCATGCAGTCATATGAAATTTTACAGTGGAGAGCAAATTGCTTTCTTCATTGCAGACTCATAGGTTGATATTGTGGAAATGACAATTATGATCTGCAGTCAATAATCTAGTTCTCTTTATTGATACCACAGGTGGACTAAAAGATGCGTACGATTGTGTATCTTCATTAAAGGTGAATATCATATGGAAACAGTAATGCTGAACAGGCACACGAGGAATTGTAAAAGAAGAAAATTTCATGACAGCTCAAGAGGGCCCATAGGTGACTTTCACAGTTAAGCAGGAATACACTCTAATACAATCTGACCATGCATGGTTATGGTTACTTTCTGTGATAAAGAGCATCCCAAATCCACTATGGAGAACTGTTAACTATGCCCTCGGATATTCAAACATGTTAAGAAAGTCTTGGTCTTTCCCGTTTGAACAGGGATCGACCAGTTTTGACAACATTATGAAAATTGTCGATGTCCGCAGCCATGTCAAGTCAAGGAACATCCAATGCACCATATGACAAATTAAACATCATCACTCTCATTGGAAGCTCATTCAGAATTTGCAAAACATTCTGAGATCACCAAGAAGCTAATACTTGCCATTGTCTATATTGCAGTGTTCATCACTAGTCCAAGTTCTCAATCATCTGGGGTGAATTCTTTTGACTTGGCATACTCTTCACGACATAAAAAACCAAGAGAATCAACCTAGACAAGGGAAACATGGCTTTTGATAGACTGAAAACAAGTTGCTTGTGATAATGGCTAGACTTGCAACTCAAGGACCGTTAGTGACTAGCAGTAGGCTACTGGGGTCATCTTCTGAGGAGACGAGAGGAAGAGCATGTGGATCAGGAGTACATGCGCAACTTCATAGATGATGGGCAGCCAATATCCTCAATCTAAACCAATGCAGTCAAAAGCACTCACAATGTGCAGGTAAGTGCTTAGGTGAGGAGAGGCCGTGACTTACCACTTCTAGGGAACCAAATAAAAGGCATCCAGCAAAGAGCACACTTTTGGCTTTAAAACAATCATACACGATGGGTTAGAAGTACTAAACTTGATACTTCAATAAGTTTTCGAAACCCTGAAGCGCCTCATCTTTTAAAAAGACCCTTTTTCTCCATTTATCAAGAAAAATTTCAGGACCAAAACACCTTTTGGCTATTTCAAGCAGAGAAGCCTGTGGTTCTTTCTGCACTAGTTAAGTCTGCAACACCCAAGTTGTTGCTCACCAGTGTTTTGCTCTACAAATAAATAATTTATATGATGTCTATTTTCCTTAAGACATCCTTATTTTGAAAAATGGCGGCTTCATTGTGCACTTCTTTTTACGCCTCTGGCAGCAGACATTATTAGTTCCCAGCGCCTAAGGTGCATCATTCATCTTTTGGATGATGAGTACACCGGGTTCCATCATTATCGAGCAACTCAGCAAGCCTCTCTTCCTACCGCATCTCTGACCCAAATGGTAAGCCTATTGTTTCTCTTTCATCTTATATCCTCTGATCAGGCTTTGGGTGATTGATCCAGGTTGCACTAATCATACGTGAGGAACCTCTGGTGTTTTCTCCAAAATTATCTGTTCAGAATCATTTTCTAATGTAACCCTTCCTGCATGCTCTACCACTTCGGTTACTGGAATTTAAATAGAACATTGATTCTTCCTTGTCTCTTATCTTCTGTCCAACACATACCCTCTTTCCATTTAATCTTATGTTGGATAGTAAATAACTAATTACTCTCTCACTTTTCTCCCTGGTTCCGTATCCGTTAGCGAGTTCAGTCAAATCTTCCATTACTTCACTTTCCTATCTTTCTACTCTTTCATATGTTTCTGACACCCTTTGAAATCTGCATCAGGGAGGGAGCACCTATTGAGGAAGAGATGCTTGCTTTGCAACAAAACAATGCTCAAAAACTCGTGCACCTCCCTGCAGATATGTTTGTTGCTGTTTGTGAGTGAGTTTACACAGTGACATATAACCCTGATGCTTCAGTCGACAGGTTCAAAAGCTCGTTTAGTAGCTAAAGGATACTCTTCAAGCCCACCGTGTAATATATAATCTTGCCTACACTAATTAGAGAATGGTGCAGAACAAACATGCAACTCAAACCTGTTCAATTAGAAGTGCTGCTTGAGATTCCTTGAGTTGTTCCTGCAAGGATATGGTATTTTGCAGGAGAGACTGCTTCTCCACATCCATATGAATCCCTGCAGCAGAAAGCAACTCCTGAACTGCTTGAACTAGGTCTCCAGCAGAAACTCGGCCATATTGAAGTTCTTGACAAGACTGCATGTGCCAACAATAGAAGCATTATTAGCAAGACTGCATGTGCCAATAATAGAAGCATTATTAGCAACAGTCAAGAAAATCAAGCCAACAAAAGATATTAGCAACAGTCCAGAAAATCAAGCCTGCAAAAGATATGCTTCTCATGGACTACGCTTCTCAAAGTACATGGAAACAATAAGTAGCATTTATGAAGAGAGAATAGCATTTCCAGCAATAAAATAACCGATGAAGGACCCTTAGCAGCAGGATACTGGTTTTCATAAAATCTTTAGAGTGACCCATCATATCAAAAACAAACAAAAGATACCCGCCTCCATATAGATCAGATTAGGAACAGGATAGCAGACTAAGTGTGCTTGCCTTGCTATATTGCTTATTCCTTAGTCCATTCTAATTTATTATTTTCTAGAGTTTTCCAACTTTCCCAAGAATAACTTAACTATAATTTCTGTGGGGCACTAAGTTGAGGGAGGGGGAAACGATGGATATTTGCCATGTCAATCAGAGGTAACTTTAATCAGCTAATTTCACGCCACTGCAAGTCGCCATTTGCCACAAAATAGGATCAGCAGAGTTTTCTGCAAATAAGAATCTACACATCAACCAAGTACCACATGAGAACAAAGCCAACCTGCGACGATCTCGTTCTTTCTGTCCTAGAATTTTCCGAAATCTCCATATGAGTCCTTCTACCAATAACTGCAGAGGCATCATCCTGTAAGCATGCTGATGAACCCACAACTCCCGTAGAAATATTTTGAAAGAGAAAACTTGTGAAGACAAAAGCAGTTCTGTCACTCCAGCCATCGTTTCCACCTTCAATCTGTACAGTGCCTGCCCTGCTGATGGACTTACATCTTCTGGAACTCTACCATATCGCAACTTTTCTCCATTCTGGAACCTCCAAGCCACTATTTCTCCTCTATAGAAGGGTCTCAACGGGTGAAACTGCACTTGCATGGCGTCTTGAGGCTGTATTTCTTTTCCAAGCAAACTATTGCTCCAGTGTCTTTGTTCAAGTTCTCTCTTGTCAGAACATATTTTCATAACATCGATAACAATAGATTCAGAACCTTCAGGACTGAAAAACAAAGACGCAATTGGCAAAGGGATAGGGGACCCTAAAACCTGGCTCACAACAATTGCAATGACATCAAGTACAGAAATACATGCTGGAGGCTCAGCAATCATAATGCAGGCCTTTGCCTGGTCAACAAAGTAAAGAGTTCGATGGGGAGATCCACCCTCCCACCCAGGAAAATAGGATTCCTTGTCTACCCGAGTAATTTCAATATGACCAGGGAGAAGAACAAACTGCGTATCGAGGCTCTTTACAAACTGCAATTTTCCTGCCACAGTGTCTAAGGCTCTTTGTATGAGTTCCAAATTCAGATGACTAAGTGCAGGTAGATATCTGGACATGCTTTTTACAACAGTACAAATAGCACTGTGAAGAGATGGGCTGGACAATCTATCTCTGATGGCTGCTAATGGAACCGACCCGATGCAGTCCAAAGTTTGCAACTGCTCTCTGTGACAGAGTTCCTGCAAAAATATGCCATTTCTGCTAAAGAAGCAACCCAAAACTCACTTCTATTTCTTGCTAAAAGAAATTAACCAGCATAAAAAGAATTAATATGAGAACAGTATACCTCAATAACAACATCAGACAGTTTTCGGATGCCAAGGACTTCACATATCTTGTCAGGAATATGAGGATGAACAAATCTTAACCTTGAAGTATCAATATACTTGACGAATTGGGAGCCATGAGAATCGATGTATACACATGACTGTGCGTGCACAAGTCTGCAGCCATCGTCAGGGACTACAGCATCTGATTTCAATGCAATGCCATCGGTGACATTCGCATCAACAATCCCATTAGAGAAGAAATACAAAATTTCCATCACAGCACGAACTTCATTTGGATTTAGACGCTGATATCCACAAGTTTT
>JAGVVM010002781.1:0-34888 GCA_019149425.1 Psidium friedrichsthalianum
TCGCCAACTTCTTGGGTTAGAAGAGTTTATAAATCCAGTTTTAGATAATTCATTTGAAACGTGATAATTGCGCGATATGTTTTACTGATATCATGTCACTTTTATTTCCTTCGCTACAGTTTTGCCGATCCAGTCTGCTTTTAAGCCCCTTTGCCTAGTTTCCCTTTGTTATTGCTGGGCTTGCGATTGAGGCTTGTTGGTTTTAAGTGTGATTGTTTTGATGGTTTGGAAATCAAGTGTGAATGGTAGGATGTTTTGAAATTTCAGTGACTGCCAGCACCGGATTGTCTTCATTGATTTCTATGCTGTGGATCGAATTATTTTATTCTCGCCAGGGTACTGAGATTTCTCTGTTTTGTTAGAATATATTTCATAGTTGGATTCTTGCGGTGCCGTTCAAATGCATCGTAGAATGCGCGGAGTGAAAAGTACTGTTTTTGAATCGAAAGTTGCTGCATATGAACAGCCTACTCTGTGTTTTATTACTCTTTCAATGGACTGAGGTCAGGAAGTTGCCTTGCTACTATTTCTTTTTCCTGGACTGGTGAGACGAGTTTGTAACAATTGTTGCCTAGCACGTGCTATATTGTTCACTGATGGACACTGCCTATTCTTTAGCATTCTGGTTTGGCTTATGTTCTGATATGCATTTTTCTCCTGATCAAACCTTTGATGATTTTTGGCCGGCCCCTCCCATTTTGTTTTGGGTCTAGATGCAAACTGGAAAATATCTCTTTCTTACTCGTTTGGCTCAGGTGAGGAAGTAGATATGCTTTGAAGGATATCTGGTGGTCCGGTTCTGAAAAGGGAAGGATGAACTGATCGTGGATGGAAGGATATGGAACTTGTTTTCCCGATCTTGCGCCTGATAAACCAGTTCATCCTACTCTTCATTTTCCTATGACATACTGAGACCGCCGCATGTGATGGGCTGTTGCTGAGATTGTATTTCTGTATGTCTTGAAACAGAAATGCCATGTGAGAACAAGGACATTATGAATTTCCTCCGATGGTATTTATGTCCGCGAGAAGTGAACCATCCTCCAGGAAGACTGATGATCGAAGTATTAGCCGCGTTTGGTGTCGAGTTTTATACAGCCTTTTGTCTTGTTTCATTTGATATGGCTTCTTCAGGATGATTTGCAGACTTTGATGATCCTGTTTGAGGATGAGATTACAATTTTGTGCTATGAAGGAGTTTCTCTGCCTACATTTGTTTGTTTCTTCGTTTCCTTCTCTTCTGTCAACTATATTGCAGTTCTTTATATTATCTTCTTATTTGTGGGGCAAAATCTGTTTTTGGATGAGCGGGTTAGCTGCGAGAAAATTTCCATGCCTATGTTTTTTGGGACACGAAAGGCGGAAGCAAATTATGCCCCTGAATTAGAGGGCACTTCAATAGAAAATAGCATCGTGGTCTTGCGATTTAGGGTGTGTTTGATTGGGGGAATTTTGTATACAGGGTAAAAATGTCTTTTTTCCTCTTTTAATCAGTTAATTCTTTTTCTTTAATGATGTCATTTTTCTTCATGTGATTTTTTCAGCGATATTATTTGGAAAGTGTATTCCCCCGAATTCTCTTAATTCCTTAACCTTCACATTCTAGGTTTACTATAGGATTAATATTATGAAAAGCTTCAAATTGAATACTTATGATGAAATACTTAAATTATTTTTTGACCATACAATTTAAAATTGACATATTTGTGATAATTTTACTTAAAATTCTTTTTTTAAATTAATAAAAAATCATAAATTGATACATTTATAATAATTTTACTCTATATTGTTACACTTGTGATAAGTTTACTGTTTTTTAGTTTTCGTTATTAAATTTTACCGTCAAATTACTAAGGTGAGATTGATTCGTGATAGTTGATGGATGTAACTATTTGGGGTTTTTAGTCACAAATTTATTAATTTGGGTTTTTTTGTGATTTGACTATTAACAGGTAAATTTTCACAAATGTTTCAGGTCGTTGTAAATTTATCATAAATTTATTAAGTTTAGAATTTTTGGTAGTCCAAAAATAGTTTGGTGGTAAATTTATCACGGATGTATCGATTTGGAGTTTACGTGGTTAAAAAAGTAGTTTATAATAAATTTGTCAAAATGTTTATTATTTTGATATTTTTTTGTGTAAAAAAATAATTTAGATGAATTTATCATAAATGTATCAATTTAGAGTTTTTTGTGGGGTATCCCCTACTTATATCATTCAAGATCAACCTGGGAACATTTCTCTGATCTAAATTTCGTTTTAATCTGTTCAATGATGTTGACGCCCAAGAGCTCTCTTTAAGCTCAGACATAACTCGTAAGATGTAAAATAAGAGAAAATACATAACTAATATCTGAATTTTGATTTAACTATGCAAGGTGGTTTTTAAATTTTAGTTCGATATGCAATATTATCCTTAAACTTTTGTGATTTATGAATTTTTTTGTACGACCGTATGAATGTTGGAATAAAGTCAAAATCTACATTGAATAAATTAAAAATTCAAGATCTATTGCACATTTAATTAAATACGAGGGATGATTTATGTCATTATATTCTAAATTCACTTACAATCTTACAATAAAAAACTCCGCAATTTGAGTTTAATGTTTTTCTCAAAGCGACTTGATATTCGAATCGTTTTTAAGAACCCATCGTTGCTTTGCTTTGCTTGGAGAGAAAGAAGGAAGGCCGACGATGAACAAGAAGGTTTTACTAGGGCTTTGCAAAAGCCCCTTCACATGAAACTACCGAACCAACTCCTCCTCCATCTTTGACACTCTCCTTCGTTTTCCTCTTCAAATTCCCACAGTCATCAACCGATTTGACCGCACAGCAGAGAGAGAGAGAGATGACCCCATGCTCAGAAGCTCTGGTTCTCTCAGGCACGCCCTGAGATCTTTCCGCACCTCCGCGAGTCCTCCTCCGTTTCAGCCCGCGCTCTCTCGACTGCTCCCTCGTTCCTCAGGCCCTCCTCCGCCAATCACCTCCCGCCGCGCTACCGCCCGCTACCCCCTCTCCTCTCTCCGTCGCCGCCGTTCATCGCTACCTCTGTCCGGCACCTCCGCGTCGGTCGTGACCCCAGCACCGGGTAATTGCGCTCAATGCCCTTGATAATTTTTGTTCGGAGAAGGCGCAGTCGGCTAATGCGATGCTGTTAGTACCGTGGGAATCGCGCGCTTGTAGCATTTTGACTGCTGGATTCGGTGGATTTTGGAAGCGACTTATTATTGTGAAAATTGTGCCTTTGGTGTGTGGATTAGCGGATGGGATGCTACTTCTTATCGCTTGGTTTCCGCTTTTTTTTTAGTTTTGTGAAAATGTGAACTTGGGGCTTGCAGATATGAGATAACGCCCCCGGTGAATTGGGGATAAGAATTGTGCCGCAACAGAGGGCTTTTGTGATCGAGCGGTTCGGCAAGTATGTGAAAACCCTAACTTCAGGAATCCATTTCTTGATTCCATTCGTTGATCGAATAGCTTACGTGCATTCACTCAAGGAAGAGGCCATTCCTATCCCAGACCAGTCTGCTATTACTAAAGACAATGTCAGCATTCTGATCGATGGAGTGCTTTACGTCAAGGTATAATCATCGATTTTCAGCTGCATTCCGTGTTTTCTCACGGAATGCTTCATTTTTTTCGTATAACTAGATATGAAGGTGCTGAATATGCTGGGGTTTTTGCAGATTGTAGATCCATACAATGCTTCTTATGGCGTTGAGAATCCTATATATGCAGTTATTCAGCTGGCACAGACGACGATGCGTAGTGAGCTTGGGAAAATAACACTTGACAAGACATTCGAAGAGCGGGACACGCTTAATGAAAGATAGTGGTGAGTTCTGCTTCTGTGGACTGTATATTGATGCGCAGTCCTTCTAGGCTAAGTTGTAGATAGCATAAGGCACCTCAGTTTCCTTGATTCTGGCTCAGAATAGCTTATATAGTCATGATTCAATTCGGGTCCACTGACTTTTGATTGATTTCTCATTTTTTCGGATATGAGTGGAACAATGGAGAAATAGTCTGAAGAGCACCATTTGCCTAGTGTTTTCCATTGTTGGAGTCATGTCTGTATCTGTCTATTCTTCCTATGTTTGTGTCCGTCTTTGCTATGGTTGGTTAGTATGTGTTTCTTCTCGTTGATTGGATAATGCCTATGGAGTGTTAGAGATGAATAGTCATAACAGATCTAATCCATAACTTGAAATTTAATGATTCTATACTTAGATGGTACAGCTATGAGAACAAGAATGAAAGCCGTTTCTTTATGAGGTGACTGTATTCTTACAGGAGTCTATTAACGTGGCTGCTCTAGACTGGGGTTTGAAATGTCTTCGTTATGAGATACGTAAGTGCAGCCTGTCCAAAGTTGTTATCATGGTAATTTGACACTTTGTAGAATCTCTTGAATACCCTTCTGTGTGCTTTCATCCGTAGGGGACATATCTCCTCCTCGTGGTGTGAGGCAAGCTATGGAGATGCAAGCAGAAGCTGAGCGTAAGAAAAGAGCTCAAATCCTGGAGTCTGAAGGTGATGAAGTCATGTATTCTAAGTGTTTATATATAGATGTGCATGATGAGCTATAATAGTTGTTTCGTTTCAGTTGTTACTTAGTCTGTGGTCACTTTAGTCAATGTACAAACTTGCTTAATAATTGCTAGCAACGTTACTTCATTGCCAGCTACTGTTATCTGCCATGATACCTTCGCTTTCAGTCAGCTCCATATTCTGACCCTCCTGTTTTGAGCATTTGCTTTCCCCTTGTGGCATGAAAAATCTGAGCAGATCCTCATATCAGTTAACTGATACTTTTAATGTTCAACAGGAGAAAGACAGTCGAACATCAACATTGCTGATGGTAAAAAGAGTGCTGTAATCCTGGAGTCAGAAGCTGCAAAGATGGATCAAGTTAATAGGGCACATGGTCCGTTGAAATTTGTTAATAGTCTTGCATTTTCTACACTGCTAGATTTTTTGGATACTCTGCAGTTTACTGGATGCAATGCTTCATTTGGGAGCTGCTTTTAATAGAGAAACTTATATTCCGTTAAAGGGAGAAATTTACTTGCAGGAACCGATGGAAATTGTCAGTTACGGGCCTTTTTTTATCTTGTTGTAAACTTTGGCTTCTCTGATTGTGGAATGGACGGATTCTTTTCACGACATTGTTATAGGCAGAGGGACATAATATCAGTAGTGTCATCTTATAAGCTCATATTTAGCCATTTGGTGGGAAATACTTTGCATTATGCCTGAATCAGTGTTATATGCGGGGTGTAGTCTTATATCAATTGCATGGGCATCTTAAGTGGTTCTGTATTTGACATTTTTCTCCTTCCTACTCATCTCAACAGGAGAAGCAGAAGCCATTCTTGCTAGGGCACAAGCAACAGCAAAAGGAATTGTTCTGGTATCTGATGCTCTTAAGGAGACTGGTGGTGTCGAAGTAAGCTTTCTTGTGAATCGCAGGTTTCCCAGTGTTGTTAACTTTCACATACTTAAGTGGCAAACTTTGTCTCGATTCTATGAGGATTTTAAACATGGAAGGTTCTTACAAACCACGGTAGTCCTTTCCTCTATCTATGCCATATACTTTCAGCTTTCAACAGGCAAACATTAGTGTGACAGGCAGATGGTCTTGAAAAGTTAATGATGGTCTCAGCTGTTAGCAATCAAGTCGAGTGGACTTTGGAGAACTGACTAGATATATAGGGGTAGCATTGGTGAGGAAAGATGTGCAAAAGCCGAAAAAAAGGAGATCTTAGCTGTTGAGAAATAAATGGAAAGTTATTTCTAACGAAAATGAAATGGGTAACTTGCTTGATCTTCATGTTGTCAAAGGTTTCTCCCCCCAAATAAGGGCTTTGTATAGAGCTTTGTAGGGATTGTCATTATCCTTTTCGTGAAATAAAGGAACGTATATTTGTTACTTATTTATTGAGAGACGATGCTTATCAAATTACTGTTTGACTTCCCACATATCATGTACTGTCTACTTTGAATGCAGGCGGCTAGTTTGAGGATTGCTGAACAATATATCCATGCCTTTGGAAACATTGCCAAAGAGGTAAATGACCGTTGTTTGAAGTTTTGTGTTGATTGCATATTCCCTGCAAATAACTTAGTATTACACAGGTTACGATTCTCATTTATTCTCATTTTAACTTCTATTTACATCAGGGCACAACATTGTTGCTTCCTAGCTCCACTGCCAATCCAGCTAACATGATGGCACAAGCTTTGACAATGTACAAAAGCCTAATTGGCGGCAATGTTCTCAGGGGATGCTCCAAATGGAGGCTCTTCATCCCAGTTGATTGAAAGCTCACATGACAACCGTTCTTCCTTGGGAGAGGCTGTGGACGAGATTCCTGTGACTTCTAGAAGAGAAAGCATCGAACAGCGTGAGCCAACATTTTCACTTCAAAGTCCTCCGAAGGATAGTAGAAGTAATCATGCAGGACACTTTGATAAGAGACGTAGTTTTTCCTGCAAAACTGTTGCGGCTGATGTTGCCGTGTTTCCGGTGTCTCGTTTCCTCACAGCAAGTCAAAATCAGTTTTCAACTGTATTTGCAAAGAAGGTTGCATTTGCTCAAGTCATTTGGCAAAATTAGGATTTTTCGTTGGATAACCAACATGAGCATTTCCTTTTGGAGGCGATGGATTTTGTTCTACAAGTTGCACTTCTATCTACTTAAATGTACTTTTGATGGAGCACCCAGAGTCATTTTCCTTGTAATGGCGATATAGGTCCTCATTTTGGTCAATAAAGCTTAAATTCTGAGTTGCAGATAACTGATGTCGATCTTTAGGCTTTAGCTCATCAGAATTCCTGTAACTTTATTTCTTCTCATGCACATACAATTGGTCAAAAGAACTTTGTGGGCTGGGTTGGATGTGCTTCCTCAGGCCATGTCCACTCCACTTTCGAATATGTTCGTCTTGATAATTATAGCCGTCTGTTTACCTTAAAAAGGTCATATACCAAGTGTTCATATCTGTTGCCCAGGACACTTCCTCTAATTCATCCTTCCTATCTCCTGTTAAGGCTCTAGACAATCTCATCTGTTCAAACTTGACTTCAGGGTGACAGTCAGGTCGAGAATATCTTACCTATGAGCACAATCAATCACCTCTCGGAGCTTCGCTTTCTTCACATAAAGGCAGAAAAGTGGCACGTTTGTTTCATTATGTCCTTGAAAACTTGGTCCCTGAAAATGTGTTTCCTTTAAGATGATATTCTGTCGGTTTTTCCATGCTGAAATGCATTTTTCCAGGGATTTTTCTCCTTCTTTTGTCTAAATTTCAAAGAGAGCAACGATAGATCTCGTTCTTCAAATGCTTAGAAGATGCACACATCCTATGACTGTTTGCAGAATCAATAAACTTTTTAATACCATTCGCAAAATCTCGTTCCAAAGAATAACTGCAAGTACAATTTCTGTTCATCTGCACAATCCTAGACATTTAGTGCAGAAAAGCTAGAAGCAAGAAGATCGGAAAATCCGGGGAGGAGAAGCACAAGTTTTAGATATGACCAACCCGGCGCACCTCTTGTTATCCTACAAGGAGAATTTCCACTCAATTTTTTTCTTGTGGACAAGAAAATGGATTCCAAGAGAGATCGTACTTCTACGTGCGGTACCTCATCAAAAGTCTCTTAGAAACATGCATTCTAAGAGAGATTATAAGACGGTCTACGACGTCTTCTCGGTGCGCCTTTCTCAGCTATATGGACATGACTGGAAAGAATTTTTACTTATGTTCAACATACAAATAACTGCCAATTACCCATGAACCTAACTGCTCCGAAACATCTGGCACAAAACGGAAAAATGCTCAGAACCAAAGTTTTGCAGGATAACAGTATTCTTGCTTTAAAGGTAAAAAAGCATCTAGTTCTAGGAAACAAGCGGAGTCTATATGCCCTGTTCCATAAAGCCACAAAGCCTCTACTTCCTCTTCCAGCCAATTGATGACTACTCAGAAATTATGCATCAAAAGATGACCTTTTCACCACATTGCATAGATCCTGCAGGCAGAAATACTGTATTTCTGATCCCAAACAAACGACAAGAGGACCAGACATATAGATAAACGTTACCTCCTGTTCTTCAAAGAAGAGATTTATATAAAGCTCGTCGTGTTTTCCCCAACATTAGGATCTACTCTAGGAAAATGGTCGACTAGGACAAGAGTGACCCCCCGGAGTTTTATTTTATGTTGTCCTAGTTCACATCTCTAGAAAGCCAAAGGAAAAGACAGTGGCGCGGAGCCAGCTTCTCAGAAAGTTCCTAGGCATTTTGAAAGGAAGATTACATAAAAATATGTAAGCAAGCAGATCATAGCCATAAAATAATGGATCGCCTGCGATAATTTGGCGATCCAGCGTACTGGCGACGATAACTATGATAGCTGTGATTTACTCATAAGCGACACCTGCTTTCACAGCTCTTTGGAGGGAGAGAAATTTCCATGGAACGTGACTCTTTGATTACGATTTTGATACAATGGAAAGGTTTTTTACAAGTGTCGGGTAACTGCCAAAGATTACAGCTCCATTGTAGACAACCCTAGGAGGGGACAAAGCAATTCAAAAGTCGTCTTTTTTAGCAGGTTGTTGTCTTGCTAAGTCCCGCATTCACAGAGAAGCTTCATGAGGAAAGATTAGATAACATTTCGGGTCGGGTCGGGTCGGGCCGTCACCTAATGAGCAAACGATGGAGCCACTTCCTTGTCAGCTCCCTCTTGGCCCTCCTTATCGTCCTTCACGGCCAACTTGACAAGAACCAGCAGCAAGGGATAGCCCACCGTCATAAGCGACCAGTTGATGATAAGCTCCGAGAGGAACGGGACTTCGTGCGTGTCGATTTGCCACGCGACCGCCGCTCCTGCGCTCTGCACGCCTTTATAGAACCCAGTATACCTGCAGGACATAGAAAACCAGATATCAGCTTCAATGTTAGACCCAAAATATTGTTCTCTTTTTCATAGTTGAGGAACTTGTACACTACCTGCTGAGAATCGCAGAATCATCGGCTAAGGAGCCAATGATCCAATAAACCATGCTCTGGAACATTGCATCCAGCAATCCATAGCTGAAATACAACACGAATGGCCGGCGTAATTGGAGCCAGAGTCCTTGAAGTCCAACTTCGGGGGCGGTTTGTGGCGAGAGTAATTTAGCTGATTAGCAAGGCCCCCGCCCCAAACCGCAGTCCCAACCAAAGCAACGATTGCGATCCCGACGTAACCCCTCGTCTTCCGACTCGAAAAGCTGAAATCCAACACGTAACCGATCCCGATCGACCCCAGCATCTGCGCCGCCCAGTAGAACACGTTGTTCAGCCCTCTAGTCCTCAAATTGAACATGACCCCGTTCACGTTAGTAAATTGGTAGCTGTAAAAGAAGTTGCTAGCCCAAGAGGCCGGCACGATCAAGAGCATCTTCCAGTTGAGGAACAGCTTGAGAATCTCGACCGTCTCAGTCGACACGCTCGAGTAATTCACGTCAGTGCAACGAGTCCCGTCGTCACGAATCACCTTGCTCGGCGGCAAGATAGCGAGGGAAAGAAGTGCCCCGACAGCCATAAAACACATGAACCCAATATAGGTTCCATCATTCACGGAAGCGGCTGTTTCACTCCTGCTGTAATTCGAAATAAATGGGATTAACCCGCAATGACGCCTCCCATATTGAAAATGCACCAGAACAGGGAGATGTAAGTGCCCTTTCTGTCTCGCGGCGGGTACGAGGTCATGATGGCGCCCTCACCGGCCCACAGGAGGCCCGCGCCGATGCCGAGGTTCGCACCGGCGACGATGGCGAAGGTCTGGTGGTGGTAGTGGTTGTAGTACAAGAAAGAGCCCGCGTAGAGAACGTAAGTGCTGCAACCCACAGCGAGAGTCAAGCGAGGGCCCAGGAGGTTATATATCCCGCCGCCGAGGACGCCGAAGACGGCGAAGGTGGTGTAGAGGGCGGTGTTGGCGTTGTTGGCCGCGGTGGGGTCCACCTGGCCACCGCCGCCCATGCCGGAGAGGGCGTTGAACATGCCGGGGCAGCAGAAGCAGACCAGCCCGATGAGGCTGACCTGGACCAGGGGCGAGTTGTACCGGAAGAGGGACTTCTTCGGCGGCGCGGCCGACTCATGATCGAGATTGTCCTCGAAACCCATGTCGCAGATCCCGAAGAAAAGATCGGTTTTTGGATCGATGGGTGCGCGAAACGAGGGATCTTAAGGAAATTCGCTCAAGAAACGACGAGATCGAGCGCCGAAAACTCAACGGGGAGCCTGAGTCAAGCTGAGTTGCAGATGGGCAACAGGTTTTTAAAGGGGTTGCTGAAGGCTGTAGCTGAGTAAATTAATGGATGGGAGCGGAGCTTATTATATCGTGAAAGGGATGGGATTGGAGGAGGAAGAATCCTGCCGGACTGCCACTGCCGATCTGTGCCTTTTGGTCTTCTTCTTCGTCAGGATCTTTGAACTCGTTTTAGAGCAGGCAAGAGAATCTGGTGATACTGCTACTGCACGACAAACGGTCCATGGATTTTGGGCGACAGTTTTGACGATGAGGTAAGATTGCTTTTGATCTTTGGGTTTTCATGATCCGCACGTCACTCCTTGAGCTCTTCATTTCCTCACGTGGCGGAGCGACACCAATGCTTCCTGGACTTCAGCTCGACAGATAACGTAGCGGTTGAAATTTTAATTTGGTCCATGTGATTTTTTGAACTTTGATTCAAATCGCGATGCAGTCCTTAAATTTTTAGCTTATTCGATATAATCCCCTGTACTTTAGATACATACTTAGCTCGGTCGTCCGAAAACGTTCAATATTGTCATTCTATCAATTCAAATTTAGAGAGAATGTTTAATATTTTCAGATAGTTCGTAGAGATTGAGTTGAGCATCAGCCTACTAAAGTTCGAAGATAATATTATATTTGGGTAGAATTCAGCGGTCGCGCTCAACAAATCATTGCAACCGCAACGCATTTCCAAAAGCTTATTCGGTAAATCCAAAGAATCCGCACCGAATCAGGAATGCGTTTCCAGTTGGCAACAAATGATGAATTTTTTTTTTAATACCTTATAATCAGGGGATCCAAATCCATGATACCCATGGCCACGACCCGCCTAAAGAAACTTGTCGTTGTCCAGCGGCGCAAATGCGCACGGAATGGTTCGATTTCCGAACGCGAGAGACGCCCACTTATTCCTCTCCCAAAGTTTCCACTGGACAAATCATTCAGCGTGGCTTGATTTTTTTTGGGACTCTTATCGTCACTAACCCCGCTTCATTCTTCGCACGGTGCTTGTTATCCCGGATGGACATGTAGTTGATGAACGAGCACCGTGCGAAGCACAAACTAACTACGTAGGAATCGAAACTCTGACGACTCATCATCGATGCGAGATGCAACTATACCTGCCTACTCAGCGATAATCAATCGAAGTTGACGTTGAGTCTACATTTCTCACCGTCATATCTTAAGTTGAGAGAAAATATTTTTCTTTTCCTCATCTTAAGGAATATTTTCGAATTTTTTACGTCGTAGAGTTCAGATGAAATAGTTCAAGGACTTACTCGGATTCCATGCGTGGCCTGATTTTTTGGGACTCTTGTTATCAACAAGCCCGATTGATCCTTACCCAAAAAAATCCTTACCCAAAAAAACAAGCCCGATTGATTGGATATGCAATCACATAGACTGCATACAATACTTCTCATTATGCAATATCGTTATCCGATTCGATTCATGACGTTTGTGTGGGTATTGTTGGATTCCAATCGCCACCGATGACCCTAATTCGGAACTTAGGACTTGGATAGATTGAACGCGTCGAATTTCGCCGATGTCGACAGCAAAGCTAGCTCACACGTTGTTGCTTTTTTTACACGATTAACGTCGGTGTCGCCTTGAATTATCCATTCACTAGGTAAACATTTTGCGGGTCATATGTTGTTGATCCCAAATTTGCCATTTCGTTAGTCGGATTCGGAGTTTAGGGATTTGGACTGATCGAACAACTTCAATTTCCATCGATATCAATTAGGAGCTTACTCTGTTTGTCTGGTTATTGTTCATGCCCCTCTGATTAAACCAACCGGAAGTGAACACACATTGCGATCGACACAAGGAGAAATTGACCATGGAGATACAATGCCTTTTAGCATAGCTGTGCACAGCCTATTTGCACGATTGTTTAATTTGGGCTCCGTTTGTTTTGCGGGAAAGCAAATGATTCGAAAAATATATTTTTCCAGAAACGATAGATTACGTTGCTTACCGAAACGAATGGAAGAAAAATATTTCGTCGTCCATAAAAATATTTAGATGTAAACTGCTATCGATAATGAAAATATTTTGCCTTGGCTAATTTTTTTCAAACGATACAAACGATCGTATTTTGTGAGAATGTTCATCCAACCATTTGTTTTTTGCATAACTAATGCAGCCTTGGTTAAAAGAGAAATAAATTTACCAAATAAAAATAAGTTAGGCAATGATGTTGGTCTTCATACAGCAGCCATTTCAATTTTTCCCTAATTGGGCCGCTAACATTTTGGGGGCAATGCTTGAATGGGCCTGGGCCTGGCCAACCAGAGAAACCAGAAGCCCAACATGATTCTTGTCAGCGAGCCCGCGTCATCGCAACTGACCCCTCCGAATGATATCTGTCTGCACGCTATTATCACCTACAGGTCCCCGCCATTTTCAAACGAACGGTCTGGTCGAAAGAACAGCAACGATGGAGTCTCGCACGCTCTTCCTCAACTCCATCGCCTTCCCTCCTCCTCCTTCTTCGTCTTCTTATCTACTCGCCGTTAGTTTCAGGTCCATCTGTTTCAGAAAACGAGTTTTCCTCAATCGGTGCTCCGTCTCCGGGGCGCTCTCCGTCCCCAGCCCTAGCGGCGAATCGTCTGCTCGCTTCCAGAGCCTACGAGTTCTGGAGTGGGACAAGCTGTGCGATTCCGTCGCTTCGTTCGCCGGCACTTCGCTCGGCCGGGAAGCCGCTAAGGTCAGTTTGGTTAATCGCCAGATTCGCGTCTTTCATGAGTCGGTTTTGATTTTCATATACGAATTCGATGCCTGTGTAGCTAAGACAAGGGAGTACGGAGGCATTTGGTGATTTTGTGAAGTCGAATTTGGTTTTGAATAGCTTTAATTGAATCCTGACACTGTTGTGGTTGTTGGGTGGTGTTGTGAAGACTCGGTTATGGTCTCTGGATCAGACTTACGAGGAGAGCATGAGGCTTTTGAGTGAAACTAATGCGGCCGTGCAAATGCACCGACATGGTGGTTTCAGCTTGGACTTCAGTGGCATCGATGCTGCTCTGGTCAGTGCTTTATGCTAATTTCGTCCTCTTATAGCAACAGGAAGTTTAGAATCACATAGACTGCATACAATACTTCTCATTATTTTCTCTGAGCCATATCAATTTTGTTAAGTGTCAGTGGGTCAAATTGGTTTCTGAATTACAGATGCTGGATCTCTAAGTAGAGAACATTCATCTCCAACATGTACTTACAGGTGGAATTCAATCAGGCCAGAAAATTTTCTTGCTCCCTTTTGTTTTTGTTCCACTTCTAGCTCAATTTTGTGCATGAAGTTGCTACTGAGCTCTGATACATGTCTGTGGATATCTGGGGTCATCTTAAGTGTTTTAGGTTTCGACAAGATGCTGATCTTGAGGTGTCACTAACTGCTTAATTTTGATCTTTTCAAAGGTCAAGTCAGCAATTCAGCATGCTCGGAGAGATCTACCCATGAGCGGACATGAAGCGATAGCGGTTGCATCTCTTTTGCAATTTGCTGATACTCTACAGCTGAATCTACGAGCAGCAATCAAGGAAGATGCGGATTGGCATGGACGCTTCATGCCTCTGAGTGATGTGGTAACATTACAGAACTCAAGTACATACGATGAGATACAGTAGTTGCATTTGTTGTTTTGCTAATATTATCAAGGACTTATTGGAGTTTTGATGTTACCTTGCAGATTCTGCAACTGACAATAAATCGAGTTCTAATTAGGTCGATACAGCAAGTCCTTGATGAAGATGGCTCTGTTAAAGACTCTGCTGTATGTTCCGCAATATTTCAGAGTTAGTTGTTATGTGACAGCTTTGTTTTTGTCGGCCAGGATGTGATTCTCCATTCTCTCTCCTTCCCGTTCCTGTAGCTCATCTTAGCATTTTGTTTTTCAGAGTCCTTTGCTTAAACGGTCATGTGAACAAGTGAAGATGCTTGAAAAGAGGGTAAAATCATTCCTGAACTTTTGTCCTATGCGCCGAATGATTATTGTACCTGCAGTTGAAACGCTTCCCTTTGGTGCAAAGACTGTGATGCTTGAACATGTTTATGCACTCAGAGTGGCTAATCAACTATAATTGCGGAGGCCAGCTAGAAGATATCAGCATATTCTGCACCAGATTACAGAAAACTTGACACAAAACTTCTTATTCCTCTTGCATTGATATTTAACTGTATCTACTGTGTTATCGTGGTAGGGAGCAATTGCCTCCATATTACACTTCCTTTTTTGTTTGGATAGTGAGATAATTTATTTAAGAGGCATCAAGGGGATTTCAAAACCATTGACAAAATCAAATGAATCCTTTTCCGTTCATTTCCAATATTGATCGTGAAACACCATGAGCAGCAGGATGTTGAGGTCCGAAATTCAAAGTGAAATTTTGGAGTTCCATTCTTGCGAACGTACTCCCCAGGTGGGATACCTAATGCACTAGCTACAGCACTGCACGGGTCGATACGCACAACGCCTAGTATATTATTGTTATTGGTTTAATTGCCTTTGATTTAGAGGAAACATTTCCTCAAGTAAGTTGACTGCTGACTTTTTTAGTCAATTTCTATTGATATGCAAATGAAAGTTTGCATTGCTTGCTCTCCATCTACCTTTATTCAATGTACTCTGTCTAAATAGAATTTCCATTTGTGGATCCTCTTCACACTTCTCAGCCAGTCTCTTATTCGGTCCTTTAGAACACTGAGTTGTCTCCTTATTTGATGATACAAATTGATTCTAGTTCTGTTTACATTTTCTCTGTTCAGCTACATGAGTTGATGGACAAATTAATGAGGAATGATGAGTCATCCTTCCTGGTGAGTGCACCAATCACGCAGATCTACGTGTGTTTACTTTGTATCCGTCTATGTGAATATTTTAACATTCATATGTTCCTTTATTTAGGATCTGAGTAATGTCAATGGAAGATGGTGCATAAAGTCCGGAATGGCTAAGCTGACAAATTTGAGTGGTCTACTGATATCCAGGTGCTAAAAAATTATACATACTTCCCATTTTCTTTCCTTTCGTTTTCTTTTGGCATTTCAAAGAGCTTTTGAGTGGCTACAAGTAATGCTAGTCAACTGGCAAATTATCTAGAGCTCTTCGCTTGTTTCGTCTTGGCTCTAAGCTGAGACTTTCTGGTACTTTGTGCTAGGGGTGTCAATGGTTTGGTTCAGTTCAAAAAATCTGAACCGAGCTGAACCATTAAAACGTACGCTTGAACTAAACCGAATTCGCCTTGAACCGGATATGAACTGAACTGAAAATTCGGTTTGGTTTAGTTGTCGGTTTTTTCCTTTTTTTTTCTTTACTTCATTATTGGGTAGTAGCCTCGTGAGACTCTCTCACTCTCCTTCTCTCACTTCTGAACCCATGTTCTCTCTCCTTCTTCCATGGCTTTCGACCTTAGAATGCAGAAGACGAAAACAAAACTTTCTTTCTTCTTCATTTGCTAATTAATCTCTCTCTCTCTCTCTCTCTCTCTCTCTTTGGACTACTCGTCATCACCAACACAATGCCCAAAATTGGATCTTGATTGTCACCGGAGTAATATTCATCATTGCCAACACCGTCGATGTGTCACAGCCGCTGCAACCCATCACCAAAAGCCACCACCAACCCAGGACCACCCTCCCCGAGCTCCTCTTCACTACCCTCTGAGTCCTCTTCCTTTTTGCCACCCCTCTCTTCCTCTTCCTCGTACTCTGCTGCTGCTATCATTGAAGCCTAGCGCCCTAAAGATCCCGTTTTTGTCTCGTCACTTCAACCCCCGGCATTTCCTCAATGCCTGCCATGTCTTGCCCAAGCCCTAAGATCCACCACCGCTTCGCCACCCACAACAATCGATTTCGGAGCACAATGCCAAGCTCCGCAAGCACGAGGCCCAAAAACCATCCTCAATTCAAGCGACGAGTTCAACAATGGAACAAAGTGCGCGTGCAATCTGAGAGAATTCAATGCTTATTTTTATAGTTCGATTAATTTTTTCAATTAACCGAACAAAACTGAAAAAAACCGAACCGTGAAAAAATAACGGTTATTTTTTACTATTTGAACCGAAAACCGAACTGAACTGAAATGCACACATTTTTCAGTTTGGTTCGGTTATTTGGATCAGTTCTGACACCCCTACTTTCTGCCATAAGATAGTTGAACTTTCATGTGTCGTGTAGATCTTTGCTCTACATTTTTGCTATTACTTTTGCTCTATAGTTTTTAGCATAGAGTACATTTGGTTTATGGACAAGTAATATCAACATTTTAATTGAGCTTGGTTTTGTTTTGAGCATCCTTAAAAAGAAAAAAGTACCATGCAATTACTTTGGGGATTTGGAAATTATTTGCTTGCATGGCCATGGTGATACATGATTTGTAATTTACATTAGCGTTAACTTTCACTCAAGAAAGAAACTTTGTTTGCCTTCTTTGGTAACTCAAACCAGAAGGCTTTTTTTCTTATAAGGCAGGCTGGTGGACAATTTGCATGATGAATGCTCTCACTGAATCCAAATAGTTGTGAAACTTTTGATGAAGTGTGTTTTTTGGACTCCTCGGGTACAAGGTCATTCCGTTTAATAGGATATCCATTCTATCCTGAATCTGTCATGGTGTAGTGGTTCAGGGAATGGAAATATTATAGAGCCACTTGCTGCCGTTCCTTTAAATGATGAGCTGCAACGAGCAAGAGCATTGGTGGCAAAGGCAGAGGAAGATGTTCTTCTAATGTTAACGAAGAAGGTTGCATATTTCCAGTTGATATTTCTTCTTTTCACCAGCTTCTTCTTACTTTTGTGTTCTCACTTTATTGTTTCTCAAGCAGATGCAAATTGATCTTGATGAAACTGAAATTTTGCTGAACAGCATAATCCAACTGGATATGGTAAGTTCCTACTGCTACCGAACTCTCTCTCTCTCTCTCTCTCTCTCGTTTCTTTTGCAGAGTGGTCTTGTTTGCACAATTTTTAAGTTTCCCCAGTGTTATCTTCTTTTGGGGTGCGCAAACGGGACTCGCCTGGCTTGGACCGGCCCAAGACCGAATTGGATCGGCCGGGTTGGTCCGGTCCTTAAGGGGGGCGGTCTGGTCTCCGGTCCCAATAAATGGGACCGGTGACCGGGCGGTCTGGACTGTCAGAATATATATAATTGTGTAGATATATATATATATATATATATATATATATATATATATAAAATTAGAAAAAAGATAGATATGTTAGCACAACTCTATTCTTGAGGATACTGCTAAAGAAAGTGAACAATTGGTCTGGGCTCTCTTTGCCTCCTCCACTTATCATTCAGTTATGGTCATACTTTTTTCTTTCATCCCCTTCACCATTTTTTCTTCGTTTCTTCCTCATTTTTTCCCCCCTGATGTGGCGCTGTGGACCCTAGTTATGTTGACATAGATACTTATGTGCAAAAGTATCGTCTAGATTGGCGAAAATTAATGATCGATTGAGGTTTTTTGTTATCCATGTTCTATAAGAAGCTAGTATTAGGGGTCCCACTGGGACCGGACCCGACCGCCGGTCTTGGTCCGGTCCCGGTCCGATCCTTGGTCCAGAAAATTTGGGGACTAGGGCTACCGGTCCGGTCCTCGGTTTCATGTCGGGACCGGACTGGCCCAGACCACGCACACCCCTAATCTTCTTTATGTAAAGGCTAGGAAATGAAAATTAGACCTCATACAGTTTGAATTACCTTTTTCAAAAGCTTACAAGTAATTGAGTATGTTTTTTTGGTAAAACAAAGATTGTCATTCAGAAATTTAACCAGTCAAGTTACGCCATTCATAGTTGAACTACTGTCAAGTGCATCCTTATAAAGTATCCTTAGTAAAATCCGGCATACTAGTGAATATAATGAACACCATATGCTGCTCCTTTCCCAACCTAACCAGAGCGCCCGTGCATACATTTGCTTCTCTGTATATATGCTCAATTAGGTATGCCTGCAGTCCTTCCAGCAAGCTCCTGCACTCTGAAAAGGAGAGGTTCTATGAGCGATTATGAGATTTTTCTTTTAAGAACATGAATAACTGCTAAAGCATCCGATTAAACATGCAAATGAGTAACATTATTGATAACAGCAAGTCTGATTTTTCTTAGCATCCACATCTCAGCTACGAAAGCATTCTTCTTCCTATGTTATGCAAGAAACCAGCTCCAGTTTCTCGGTGATCTCTCAAAAGAACCCCTGCTCCTGCTTCTCTGTTTTCCATAGACGTAGCTCCACCTGAATTAACCTTAATCCACCCTTCTTCAGGCTTCTTATGTTTCGTCCTCTGCCTTAATTTTCTTCTTCCACACCTATTTTTCTTCATGGGAGCATAAGATTCTCCTGCTTTAGTCAAACAAAAAGAAGTCAGTTTAGGCAAATTTGCTTATTCTTAAACAAGAATTATTGCTATTTTTCCAAAGAACCCAAAGATTCATAGGGAAAGCCATTCACCACGGAATTTGGTCTTTGATACCAAATGTTGCTTTTAGCATTGCCTTCCATCCACTCCCAAGTATCCTTGATGACCCTGCGAGGCCATTAGGAATAGACAGGTCCCTCCAAAACTCTCTAGCCACACGGCCGAATAAAAGCAAATGATGCGCTGATTCAGGCTGAAGCATTTACGCCTCAAGCCACCAGGGCTTCATTTAGAGCTATGCTATTATGGAAACTTTGCCAAATGAAATGCTTAATTCAAGGTTTGTATCAATTATCCAATCCAAGACCAGTCTTCGTATGATCCTCAGGATATATATTAGCTGCAATCTCATAGGCATGCTTGAGGCAAAAATCTCTAACGGAGCTTGTGTTTGAAAAGCTACGGTTGATATGAAAGCTTGTCATAAACTGCAAGACCACTTGTGATGATAACATTGTAGAAAGAACTATATATAATAATTGAAGGTGCACTTCTTATTGCTTGGGTGCTAATATGCAGATAAATGCTCGAGTTCTTGGGGGGTCTTTCATATGGAGGCACTTGTCCTGATCTCCTTCTACTAGAGGAGAAGCAGAATGCTTGACGCTGAACACATCCTTGTCAGAGAGCAAAATTTCTAACTCATTGAACTCTGAGGAATGGACGCTATTTTGCCTAAAGCTTGTCATCCTTTTTGTCCCGCAGCATAGACTAATCTACGCAAGGCCCGAAGGATCTCAGCATGCTGCTGCAGTGAGTCATGGAATGGCTTGTAATTGAATGTTCTCATTTTTTTTCTGCTTATGAT
Organism: Psidium friedrichsthalianum; assembly: GCA_019149425.1. Classification (NCBI taxonomy): domain Eukaryota; kingdom Viridiplantae; phylum Streptophyta; class Magnoliopsida; order Myrtales; family Myrtaceae; genus Psidium; species Psidium friedrichsthalianum. The sequence continues at coordinate 19,557 of JAGVVM010002781.1, forward strand.
ACCTCTCTTTAAACTTCTGATGTATTATCTCCTCTTCAACGTGCTCATGGGAATCTAGATGCTACATAGGGATTGGTGCTTACTGCATAATATGATGGCTCAGGAAATAAGAAGAGAAAAATTCGGGCAGAGAAGGTCAAATAGGAGAGTCAGAGATTGATCTTGTAGCCTGAAAGAGCGGGTTAGTTTCAAACGTCAATTGTTAGCATTTGAGCATAGTAGTTAATTCTTTATTTTGACACATTTGCTGTTAATTCAGGTTGCAGCCCTTGAACAAGCTAAGCCAGTTGCAGTTGATTTTTTTCATTTCCAGGGAGACTAAGGTTTGGTCATAACTGGCCCTAATACTGGTGGCAAAACTGTGTGCCTAAAAACAATTGGCTTGGGCAGCTCTGATGGCAAAATCAGGTTTAATAATTGGCTTTCCTTTGCGGCGCCTTTTCTGAGACAGGCGAATGGTTGCCTGTGCCAATTTTTTTTTTTCCTTTTTTTTTTGTGCTGTTGTACATTCATTTTTCCGATATTTCTGTCTCTTCAGGTATAAATGTCTGCAATTCCAAGCCAGATCTATCTATAACAGCATTCTAATTTGGACACACTTATTCATAGTAACTGTAGACAATCTGGAGTAACTTACATTCTGTAATGTTTAAAGTATCTCACCAGGGGCGATGTTATTTGTCACATAGTTTTTTTTTTTCACTTCTCTACTCTCCAGTCTCTATCTTAAAAGGTGGCAACATTCTGTTTTTTCCTCTAAATAGTTTGTTATTGCAGGCCTATACATCTTGTCAGCTGAATCTGTACGGATCCCTTGGTTTGATTCTGTCTTTGCTGATATTGGTGATGAACAGTCTTTGTCCCAATCTTTATCTACCTTCTCCGGACATTTGAAACAAATCAGTGTGAGCATAGCCTTCTTGAATATTTCTCTTTTGGGTTCCTTGGATTAGTTTATAACCCAGGAGTTATATAGACTCACATTTAACTTTCCTCACTAAACATTGGAAAATTCTAGAATAACTAGAAGATGAGAAATTATGATTTGAAGTTTTTAGAAAATGAAATTAAGTTTAAAGGACATAAGTTTGTGATTATCTTGATCAAAAAGATGTATGGTGTTTTCTTGTTATCATGCCATCTTGTAGTCATGCCACTAATCATTTTACTTTTTAGTGATATTTTTCTTATACCATATATTTGCAGGACATTCAATCAAAATCAACAAAGCAGTCGTTAGTGCTACTAGACGAAGTATGTTATTATCGGTCTTTCTTTTGCCTCTTCAAAATTGTCTGATGTGACTCCTTTGACTGACCTGTTACGCAATTACAGCTCTCCTTGTGCTTACCTAGATAATATTAACATGAAGTAATATATTGGTATGTGATACCAATGATAGGTTGGTGCGGGGACGAACCCTCTAGAAGGAGCAGCTCTGGGAATGTCACTGCTGGAATCTTTTGCCAGTGCTGCTCTTTTGACAATAGCTACAACCCCATCATGGTGAACTGAAAACCCTGAAATACAGGTGGTTTTATAACTTGAATATTTGAAGGTCCATTGCGGTTCGCATGTAGGGGTAATTCCCCTTGGCTTTCTACCCCACGTTAATCGATGTTTTATATTAGATTACGCAGTTATTAAAAACGAAATTGAAAATTTTCACATCAAACTTGGACACCCCAAGTTTATAATTCTATATCTGTCGCTGGTGGCAGTGGTTTAGCTTGTTTAATCTTGTTGAAGTCATATAGGACACATCTGCATTTGACATTTGTCACAAACTACAAGATTTGTTGCTCCCTTGGTGCTCCTGGGCTCTTACATATTCTCAATGATTGGCAGTGCTGCTGGCTTCGAAAATGCTTGTATGGAGTTTTGATGAAGTAAACTTAAAGCCTACTTACAAGATTCTCTGGGGAATTCCAGGTTTGTCATTCTTCCTTGGATGACTGCCTTCGTTATGTCCTGCAGTGACTGCACAAAATTTAATAGTAGCTTATGCTATCTTTTGCTGTTCTTTGTCTGTTGAAATTGGATATTAATTGACATGAGTTTAATCTGATAGGGCGTTCAAATGCCATCAGTATAGCTGAAAGATGGGACTGCTTGCACAATTGTCAATGAGGCTCGAGAAACTGTATGGTTCAGCAAGTGTGGAGATAAATGAGGTAACTAGTGTTAGCTTAGAGCTGTCCTGGTCGTCGACAAAATCTTGATAACAACATAAGCAATTCCTATGAAATGTGTTCGTGTTGTAACATATCATACATTTGGCGCTCCTTTTCTGTACCCTGTGTGTTCAGTTTTTCTGCTGACAGTTGACACTCCATCGTGGTCTATACCGATACTACAAAAACATGGATATGCATTTTCATGATCTAAGTTTGTGGATTGGGGTCTAGGTGAGGCTTTTTGTAATCATGTGCCTAGTGCCAGTGAAGATTATCTGACTATTTTTATATTCACTTGCATTTGTGGAGATAGGTTTTGTTCCCGTTTCTTTTGGTGGTAGTTGAGCCATTACTGATGACATACCTTTGTATGCACTTGCAGCTCGTTACTGATATGGAAAAATACAAGCAGGAATTTTGTGAGCTGCAACGTGATTCACAATCTTACCTAATGTGAGAATCATAGCCTTCTTGGAATTGGCCTCTTCATAAGCAACTTTTTGTGAATATGACTAGTAACTGCTGAATCATATGAGTACTGATTTGAACTATATCTTCTCCTTTATCTGAGTTCAGAGGGAGCATCTATCCATTTAGGTATCCTTAGGGTCTGTGTCACACTCCTATGCGGATGAATGCTACTCTTGCTTGTGTAAATACCAAAATATTATGAAACTTATATGTCATTAAAAGGATAAGTTGGAATCTTCATGAAAGTGTATCCAATCACTCTCTACTTAGGTTCTCCTGTTTGACATACTCTAGTCAGTGCACTTGCTGATGAATTTCATCCTGCAATAAGTGTATAATATATGACGAACCATTTTCTTCATAATAGTGGTTCTTTCTGCTAGCAAGGCATCATGTAACATGAAACTTGAATTATATTAAGCTGTATCTACTTCCTGTTTTTGTTCTAGGCTTTCGAGGGACCTTCACAGAAAACTCTTGGCCTCCCTAGAGGAGGATTGAGGAACAACGTATTAGTCAAAAGAATAAGATGTTTAGAGAAATAGCAGAGGCTGCTGCAGTGGCACGCTCAAGGCTCCATAAGAGAGCGCGGCAGTTTCGTGCCTCCCAAGTGCAGCGCTTTCAGCCAATTGGAGTGAAAACAAGCCCGAAGTCATTGGCTGCTAAGCTCCAAGAAAGTGTAAATGAGACAGCAAAGATCTTGTGCAAAGGAAAAGCACAATCCCGTCTGAACCTCTCAAGCAATCATCTTTAGGTACTGCTTAAGAAATGAGCTCTGCCATATTCATTTTATTTGGAAAACAGCATAAGTAATTGTCATAGAGGGTACGTGGTGAGGACTCTCTTTCAGCAAGGGTCCTATTTCTAGTCTTATTGAAATGGAAGAAGTCCATCTAATTACACAGTCTTTTCCCATTTATGATGCAGCGAAAAAATCTGAGCTTCCAGCAGTTGGTGCAACGATATATGTTCCATCCCTTGGAGGAAAGCAACGGTTCTGAAGGTGGACTGCTCTAAGAAAGAGATAGTAGTTCAAGCTGGCCATATGAAGTTGAAATTAAAATTGAACGAGTTTCAGACATGATGTGAATTTCAAGCCCATAGTATCCTGTTGTGGTGTGGACTTGCGATGCTGACGACTAATCTGGAATGGATTTCAGTGCCCCAAGATGTCAATCAGTGCATTGGAAAAAAGGTGGATGAAAATGTGAGATTTTGTGGGACTAGTACCAACTGTTTCTAAAAGCTTAAGTTGTTAGATAAAAGCGTAATTAATACTTAATATTCTAACACTCCCCTGATGCTTAGTCTGGTCTTTTTGCTTGCGTGGAAATATTTCATTGGGAAGATAAGTGGTCTTTTTGCCTATGTGGAATATTTCATTGGGAAGATAAATAGGGGCCTGGAAAGGTTTGAATCCAGGATCTTCTACTATGAGATTGCTGTCAACTATTCTAAAAACTTAAGCTGTCAAATGAAGGTGTGTTTAATACTTAATAGTCTAACAAAATGATCTCTTGAAAGTTCTGAAAAAGAGAATCAACATTTTGACTTATGGGCTATTAGCCAACAATTGAAATTCCAAGGAACTTTTTTCTAATCTTCATGAAATGTGAATAAACAGAATTGATATTAAATCGTGTTGCCATAGTTTCTCTATCTAATTGTCTCTGCTATATTTGTATGTCCCCCTTCTTTATTCTGCATGAACTCAAAAGATTATCTAATGCGAGCTACTTGTTTTATGCAGGTTCCCGTCGACCTTTCATTCATTGTGAATGGTGGAATGTAGAACAAAGATATCAAAGCCATAAGTTGAAGAAGGCTGAAAGGTTTGAACGAGTGCTTTACTCTCACATCAGTAAAACTATACCCTTGCCAGATTTCCACTGTAACCAGAGAAAACTTCCTATTTATTAATGATGAACTGGAAGACGGGGAATGTCAGCAGCGAATTAAAGATACGGTTGTGGACTGGGGTCAACGGGAGCTTTAATGTAGTGAAGAGTCATGGGAGTCTCACTGCACATGTTCCATGGGTCTGTAGGTTATGACTCGATGCTTGTTGAGCATCTCTGGCTTCCATTCAATGTCTTGTCTATTTATGAAGGAAAACGGTTATCAGTTCACAAGAGTGGATGCTTCAGGCTTTTAATAGGTGAACTGCTGTTTTTCTTCCAATTTTTATGTCTCAACAGAACAGCTATAAGCTTTGAGCACTCTTGTAGATCTGCCTACTGACAATTATGTTGTATCTGAAAACATGAAATTCATACTCACTGTGGAATCATTTATAGACAACTCGACTATATTCTAATACTGTTATAACACCCATTTTGCAGGAGGTTTTGGACCGTTAAAAGTTTGCATCAGAACTGCTGTGTCAAAATTGGGTTGAATCAACCAGGAGCAACATCCTCAAGTCTTTGCAGAAGAAGCTTCTCTAGAGATACGTTGCATCGTTTAGAATCAGCCCACCTCCACAAAATTTGAGTAACTGCAACAATTCGTTCAGTCATGCATTTGCAAATTCTCAGACAATCTGCGATCATCTGGGTGTAATCCATTGCTTTATAGATAGGCATCTAGGTCTCTGAACCTCTTTGGTGTTAAACCAATTTTTCCAGGTCCTCGTTGATGGGAATTTCCTAGGATAGCGCATCTATTGTGCTCCCCTTGCTTCCGAACCCTGGTAGACAAAGAAGAAGCTTTTGCATTCGCCTGCATACTTGCGCCAGATTACCCCTCTTTAGGGTAAACACAAGGTTTTTGACCTGCTGCATTTTTGCACTCCTATCCACTACGCTTCGAGGCATTTTAGAGCTCCTCTCCAAATAAAGCCTTAACATGCATCCACCTTCCCGGAGCAGGAGCTGCGCTTAAGAGACCTGAGCATGTTCTCTTTGTACCTTCTACAGCAAATATGCCTCCAAGCTGGAGTAGACAATATGCATCACTCTCTTGTGGTCAAAGAAAGATGCACGCGCGCGCACATGCCACTCTCCACATGAAGACAAGGTGGAAGATGCTTCCTCACTTCCATGTCTCAATGGATGGACTCAGTTTCGAGTGTTTTCTCCTAGAAGTCTTGCGCGCTAAGCTGCGAGTTTTGTTGTTTTGGCTATACGATGCTGCAAGGAAACATTTCAACTGCCGACTTTAATAACGTTTCAAAGTTATGATGTTTGACAAAAGTTTCCGCTTTCTCTCTCTCGCTTTCAAAGGATGGAAAGCTCCTTTTCCTCCTGATCTCTAGTCACTACTTCTGATCTACCATTCGTTGACTTGTTGGATTGCCAAGTCTGCATAAGGAAGATAGCAGATAAATGAAACACCCCGTCGGCAGGTGACTTGCCGATGCAAGAGATGCTCACTCTTGGTGGAATCAAAGGATCTTCTAAATTGTTTAATTGAATGGGAGATGCGTTAATATGCAATTGCTTATTAGACAAACCACCTTCGAGGTCTATTATAACACACGCTCGGTAAAGAAACAATTTAGTATTTCCATATCTCAGTATATTGCAAAACTTACGAGTGTTATATCGTGAAGTTCGTGTAAAGTTCAAGATCAGCTGTTTAAACCACCAATAGTCATCATCATCGCACCTCCCACTTCCTCATCTTTCCTCTCATCATCATCAGAAGCCTCCACAGCCCACCCGAACTCAAACGTGACATCCAAGAAATACAGCATGAAAACCAGCACGAAACAACTCAAGAACATGGGGATCGGACCGAAAATCCACAGGAAAAGAGGGAAGGAGAAGTAAAACGCCCGTAACCCCAGCGACCAGAAATAGCTCCCCCGGTTCACCGTCGAGGCCACGTACTCCGCCATGGCCCGGTGGTGGTGGTGGTGCTGCGAGATCTTCTTGTACGGCACGTTGATCAGGATGCTCGCGTGGCTGTAGTACCTTATGGACTGAACGTTCAGGAGGAAAGCCACTAAGAAGCACACGAGGATGGCGAAGAACTTCACGGAGGACCCAAACTTGCTCCGGTCCCCGAAGATGAAGAGCGAGGATTGGTTGCCGTTCCCGCTGGTCATGAGGACGGCAATGAGGGAGCTGAGGGTGATCGCCGTCGAGGCCAGCAGGGTCGACGCCATTATGTTGTTCCTCAGCGTTTGCACCGCGAGAACACCGGTCTTGGAAACATCCTGCCATTACGAGTCGACACGCCACGAAAAAAAAAAAGGGTTCCAAAAAGCATTTTCCGGGGGGACAAAGAAGAGGGAGGAGACAATCCACATACCTCCATCATAGCTCGAACCCAGAACCGCCGATTAATGGCGGTCACGCCGACGACGGTCTTGTTGGGGTGCTTCATGACCCGATGAAGGAGCCATGCATGGTAGGCCACCATTAGGAACAAGCCCAAGGGGACCAACAAGTAATCAAGGACCTTCTTATCCATAATCTATAATAAGAACGAATAATTCATAAGCGAAAGAAGAGAGATGAATGAGTGAAATCTGCAGGAGCTCTCTTAACACGAAAATGGAGATGAGAAGAAGAGGGTTTTCTTGTGGACTCAGTAAATTGGCAGGGAGAGAGAAACAAGGGATCTCTATAACAACCTGTGAACATGCACTTCTGGTTGAGGCGACGAGAAGTGAGAAATTGAATTGGCTTTGGCTTGCGTGGATTGGACTAGTGGAGACGCACCTTTTCAAAACTTTCCTGTCTGGGAAAACATTAAATCTCTCACTTGGTGAGTGGAGTCCGTCACGATAATTAAGGGTGAGAGTCATAAACAAAAAAATTCATTCTAACACCATCTCAATCATAAAATTTTTAATTTGATCCGTTTACTTTTAGAACTTTTGACGATTTGCTAATTTAATATTTCAGGCCAATTCGATCGTCATGAATTTGCTAATAAGAACCATTCTTACGTGGCACAATCGACGCTAACATAGACTATTTTTGCAATTTCTTTTTTGAACCTTTTGAAATTTTCTATAATTTTTTTTCTTTTCTTTTTCTTTCTACTTGTCAGGACATTATGGAAAGAAAAATAAAAAGTTATGAAAAATTCAGAATATTTAAAAAATATATGTAAAGTTATCTACGTCAGTGTCAATGGTGTCGCGTAAGACGACCATCATCCATATTAGTGATTGCCGATCAAAATTGATCAGAAGGACTATATTGTCAAATTGTCAAAAGATTTAAGATTGAATTGACGTGTAAACAATATATTTATAACGTTTTTGGTAATTTCTCCGCTCTTTTTATATAACAAGAAATGAGAGATCATGTGTTTTCTCAATAGACACGTATGAATGCCATTCCTTCTTCTTCGCCACAAAATAGCGAGAGCTTTTGGTGTGAGGGATGAAATTACAAATTTGACAGCGGGCGTATGTCAATAACTTCGATAGCGACCCCTCTCATATGATGTGATAAGAGCTTTTACCATATTTGAAAATTTTCCCGTCTTTTAATAATTAAGATTTTGAAATCATTTTCAAATTGAGAGTAGTTTGTTTTTTGTCTGTCCTATCTCTAACCTAAGTAATATTGAAATCGACACACAACACTTCACGACACGCTAAAATGTCATTTAAAAAAAAAATATAGACTTTCAACACGTTGGGACATGTTATGTAATAAATATATATTTACATATGCATTATAAATTATCAATTTTATGATTATTTCAACCAAATTAATTTGATTTAAATTTATAAACAAATAAATAATTAAAAAAAAGGCCTAGAATTGATCCTCCATCGATGTGAGGAGAGAGACAAAAGCAAAATAACTTGATTCACGAGTCCCACATTAGTTGTGAGAGAGAGACAAATTTGAAGTCCCTTTAAAAAGCATGAATGAGATTTGGAGGTTTACAAGTTGAAATAATGAGTCCCACATTGGTTGTTTGGCTAACATTAAGTAAGTAGTTTAAAATTAACTTTTTTTTTTAGTGAAAGGTAAACACATGTTGAGCGTTTCGGATGCATCTCTTTGACTTTTGCTCTATCTCTTTGCAGAGTGCATCCATACTCCCTCAATCCCTTTATCAACTACTCCTCAATCCCTTTATCTTTCAGCACTAGTTCCTTTAATGTCATAAAGGAACAAATGGGCTACTTTTATTAGCTCTAACTAATTGATATTTATTTGGACTGTATAATTCACCGACGAAGGAGACTGAGTCGTGAAATAAATAAAAAGCAAAATTAGTAGACATGACAAACATCGTCAGTTGTAATTATGACAAATAAAACATTTAGTGCGGACGTAACCAAGCATTATTTTGTAGCGTAGAAACGTTTACATAAACTAAAACAACTTTTGGCAAAATCAGAAATCTTCCTTCGTGTGAGGGTTTATAGATCTAATAAGAGATTACAAAATAATTAACGTAACAGAATGGCACATGAACATGTGAGGATTTATAGATCTAATAGGATGTTACAAAATAAGAAAGATTTGAATTCGAAAAGACGGAGATTTAAGAAATCACATTGTTATCATCTCAATCGCTTTTGGCAATATCAATCCGCCTTTAGTTTATCTTGTACGATGGGGATTCATCTGAATAAAACTCACGAAGGTTTCACGAATATTTTTTTTTGTCAAATGAGTTTTTTTTGGTTAATACCACGTAAAACCCCAAACTGGTACATCTGCGATAAATTTACCTGAAACTATTTTTTTGACCATCAAAAATCTCAAATTGGTGCACTTGTGATAAATTTACCAAAAACTATTTTTTTACCACCAAAAATCCTAAATTGATACAACTATGACAAATTTACCACAAATTAATTTTGTTTACTACAAAAAATTTTAAACTGGTACACATGTGATAAATTTACCATTGTTAGTTTTCGTTAAATTGAGTTAATACCACGAAAAAATCCAAATTGATATACCTGTAATAAACAAAGGATAATGTATATACCCACCATTTGCCATGTGTTCAACTCACAATTTGACGATAAAATTAATGGAAACTAATGGATGGTAAATTTATTATAACTACACCATTTTGGAGTAAATTGTACAAGTGTACTAGTTTGAGGTTTTTTGTGGTCAAAACATAGTTTGGAGGTAAATTTGTCACATGTGTACTAGTTTAATATTTTGATGGTATTAATTTTTTTTTTGGGTCGAAATCAAAAGTTGAGTTGAAGTTACTTTAGGATTGACATAGTTAGTGCGAGATTCATTAGTGAGAATTTGAGAGAAGTAAGGAATGCCATTATATAGCTTGCGAGTCCATCAACTATCTCATAGATTGAATTCGCCAAGGGCTTTGGAATTCGACCTAAATTGAAGAAATCGTCATTTCACCATTATGTACTCATTTTTTTCCGCCGAGTTTCTTCTCCATATTTAGACTAGGAACATTGTAGTTTCACGTCCTTGAGGACTCTATCCAATCCATGCGACAAAAATCTATTTGTGGTGGAACAAACTCAAATCAAATTATAGTTTTCGATACAAGAGATTGGCGCCGAAGCAAAGGTATGGCCTATCCTCTATTTAGCTGCTAGCTTCCTTGCTCTTTGGATAGCGGCTCTTTTCTTAGGCTGCATTTGGTCGTTCGGATATATTTGCTGGATGGGATAATGTTAGATAGGATAAGGATAGTATAAAATTTTAAATATTCTATCCAATGTTCGTTGACGTTCGGATATAGAATGGATTCAAATAAGTATTATCAAAGGAGCGCTTGATTTATAGGATTAAAATTAAAAATAAACACGATTCATCGGTTTACAATCCCATCCATGTCGAACACCTCTCTTCTCTGTGACTTCAAGAACACCAACGAGGATGCCCTTTGCTTCTGTGACGTTCGACCATCCTATTCGCTTTCGTTTTTCTGAATTTGTTCGTGGAAGAAGAAGGGGATCGAGTCTCACAACGAATTAATCTTAAAACGAATTCATCTTGTGATATTATCAACATAATCATCTCTCTCTCTCTCTCTCTCTGATGGGTTCTTCTCTCTCATTCTAAACAGAACCAGTTTCATATTTGCACGCATCACATATAGCATTCTAGAGGCTTCTTCATCGCTTCTCCTTCTCCATCGTCCTCTAGACATTGTTAGCCACAACCGTAGCCGCTCCGCCATCATCGGTTTCACTTCAACAAGGCCTCTCATTCTACTATGTTTTTTTAGTCTGGACAGCTGAAAGTGCACGAACCCTGGCTGTCCCCCCTTCGTTGTCTCCCGATCAGCAACGTCCACGTCTCCAAGGAACTCTGTCTGATTACCCACCGAGGTAAAAAACTCAACCCTCATAAAGGAAAATTCCACGCTCTGTTTCTGCCTCGTAATGAACCAAAGAGAGCCCGCGAGCTCCGATGCCGCTTTTCCCGGCGGCCTAAGGCGGGAAGCAGGTCGTTGCCCGTGGGAGGAGCGGTGGTGGAGTCTGCTCAGGCCGCTGCAGTGTAGGTCCCACCTCGGGAACGCGTTGGCGAAGGCTTCTCTGAGTATCTTCGTGGTGCTCGCGATCTGTTTCTATGGCGGCCATATTAGTGAGAGAAATCGAAACTGGAGAGAAGATGGAGGCTTTGGAAAAATAGCGATTGGCGTGTAAAGAAGTAGAACGCGTGATTTTTTTTTTTTTTGGGAAAGAGTAGAACGCGTGATTTTTTTCCCTAGTTTTTCAAATTTCGCATAGTTTATCCGAGACTATCCCACCCTAGGTGAAAGTAATTCCATCCAGAGTTTTATTCGGCCCACCAAACGCAACCTTAGGCTTCTCTGTAGGCCTGACCAACATTTTGACCGGCGGAGACTGAGTGGGCCAATTGATGATGCCAGCTATAGGAATTTAACATTGAGAAATTCGACTGAGTGGACCAATTGATGATGCCAACTGTTGGAATTTAACATTGAGAAATTCGACTACCCTTTATTGATGTTTGATCGTGGAATTACCCAGGAACTTTGTTGAATCACCGACGAGTCCTTTATCAAATTTTCAATCCACGACTGTCCAAATATAATCACAAGTGGAAAATATTGTGTTCTACAACTCGATCTCACTCGCCTTTACTCACCATCTCGCCACGACCCTCCTCCTCCTCCTGCTCTGCCCGTCGTGTTCTCTCTTCGTCACCGGCGCTTCCTCATTCCCTTCAGTCGTTGCTTCCATCTACTTCTTCCTCTCGGCCGCTGAGCTTCATCGCCTCGCCCACTCTTGTGGCTCATTCACCTCTGTCACTGCCATCTCCATTTCGGCCTCTCAACATTAGCTCAAGCCGTTACTCTCGCAACCATCGCCTCTGGTCTTATCATCTCCGTGATTTGCCATCTCCATCTTGTCACCATACTCTCTCTGTCACTCACTCTCCAAGTCCGCCGTTCCCTCATCTCTCGGTTCTTGCTCCCCCTCGTGTTGAAACCAAAATAATAATGACGACTTTAGAAGTTTGGAACAAACGCACAAACAGAGAACGGAGTGAGAACTTACTGAAATGCAAATGCTTTTGCTTTGACGTATTTAATCAAATCGAACTTCACTGAGGCTAAACACACAAACTCAGTACAAAAGTATAACCACATTAAATAAAGGAGGACAGGAAAGTCATACAAAAAATATAAACACAAACAGAAAGTTAAATAAAACAAATGCCATCAATGCATTTGAACGGCAATCATGGCCTTCTTTTTCTTCATATTCCTCTTTCGTAGCTCTCTTCATTAATGCAAATAATTCTTCTTGTCTTCATCTCTATTCATGCGCATGCTGGCATTTGTTGAGGTCTTCTCATAGATTTCTTCATTCTTGAGTTCATGTAGCCCACTATAAAATCTCGATGTTAGATTCCTTCGTCTTCGTAGAGGAATTGTCAACACATCAATAAATTTTATTAATACTATAACATCTCGGTCTCTCTTTGAGTTCATTCTTACCTTGTTATCGTTGTTATTTTTATCGTTATTGTTCCTGCTTGTTTCTCGTTCCACCCCCCATCCCACCCACAACCACAAAGCGCGCGCGCGCCCCCCCCCCAAAAAAAAGAAAAAAAAGAAAACCCACCCACCCACTCCCCCTCTTCCTCTTAAGAATTAGAAATAACCTTTCGTATCATCTCTTTGAATCTAGTGGATCTTTTGCTTGTTTCTATGCCTCTAAAACGTATCGTTACATATCCTTTGCTGGCTGGTTTACTTTGTATTCTTGCTGGTCCGCCTTGTTGGGCTGAAATAGCAGAATTTGACCTCATTAGAGTGTTCATTTCTGTTGATTTCTCGTAAGCGCGCATGCTATTGATGGCTCACATCATTCCCGGGCATATTTGCTGCATGTTTAGATCGTATTGTTATGAAATATTTTGGTGTTTGACTTTTCATTTGTCGGCACATTCTGAGCATAGATTAAAATTTAATCCTCTTATTGTGCGTATAATGAAGAAGATAAGAATAAAAACGATGAATGTATGGTAGAAGTGATAGCACTGGCATCACATTAGCATGTGTAGGCAATTTCGCAACTCGGTTGATCTTGGATTGTTGTTTTGCCCCATCCATATTGGACCTTGGCCGGTTTATACTTTCAAACTCGCATTCTCAAGCGTCGTTGTGGGTCGCATTTGTGTAACTGTGTTTCTTGTGGTTAATTAGCATGTTTATTTTCATTCTGAGGTTTAATCACATTTTCTTAGAATGACCAAAACGATTGATAAGAATTAGAAAGTATAAAAGTTTAGTACTTTGACATGTGAAAAATGCGGTTACGGAAATTAATACCAAACGCAATATCCTTCACCTAACGAATGGGCATGTAAGTTAAACAATATAATCGCGACATTATCATAATGCAGGTGTCGAGATGAATTCTAACGCGAACCGTAATCCGTGAATATCGTGGGTACATGTATATGCACAAAGAGGGTGGATCATACTTCAACCACCCCCTCTCTCTCCCCCTCTCTCTCTCTCTCTCTCTCTCACCACACACACACACACCCATACTGCCGCTCACTCCTTGCACCATATTCAACCTCGGCTGTCAGATCTTGCGCGACCTCGGCAACTTCGGCGACCAGTAGGCAATTACTTGGGCGGTCTCAGAAAACGTCATTACCAGATTTGAGTTTTTGAAATGCCAAAATGAGTCTAGAATCTATATCATAACCATATTTAAAGGGTTTGAGTTTTAAATGGGTAGTTAACAACTTATGGGCCTTAAATTGATCATAAATGGGTTAGTTGTCGGGCGCTGGCCAGTCGCCGATTGCCGCCGGTCGTTGTCCCCAGCGGTTGACTGATCGCCATCGTTGCTTGCCAGTGGCATTTGGCCGCCGATTGTCGACTAGAAGTAAAGAAATGAAAGAAAAAATGAAAAAAAAATGAAACAAGCCGTAATTTTCTTTATAATATATAAAAAAATTTCCACAATGTTTAGGGAATATATGTCTTTTGAAAACTTATAACAAACAATTTTTTCTAATTGAATTTATATTGAAGTGTTTTAGCATATTGATTTGGATCGGTTGGATTGCAAAAATTTTAACTGCATAAAATGAATCAAACGAGTTACAATATGGTTAATATGGGTCGACCATTTTTGACCCGACCCGATCCACCAGTTTGAATAGGTATACTAAGGCTATTGGTCGATGCTGTGTGGGACTGTTTGAGTTGTAATTAACCATGGGGCTTTAGGTAAAGGTAGAATTTTTAGGAGTTTTTGCGTGGGCAAGAAAGACAATTGAAATGATTTAGTAATCTCCGAAATGATTTCCCAAAATGTTGTGAACCGAAAAAGACGTACTATCTTGGGCTTTGAGCTTTGCTCATGCTAGCTTTCGTTCAAGTGGTCAATAGATTTTTGTCCAACGTGCTAACTTTCACTCAGAGATTTTGTAGATCCAAAATCCATTCTGCAAAGTGTGTCAAACTCTATATAATAGATGTGATCGGATCTAGAATGCGAAGTCTACTCTAAAACCCGGAGCTATGAATCGTCCCAATAAAGATTCGTTTCCAATAAAAATTAGAATGGGAATCGCCCCGTTGGTTCCATGGATCTACCCGAGAACCAGACCCGTTCGCAAGTGGGTCATGGAGCCATCTCGCCAGCTTCACGCGATCAGTGGCTTGTTTCTAGAGCCATGAACTATTTCTTGCCGACCCTGTCGAGGCCAAGGCCTGGCCTCACTGGGTGAGGTCGGCCTCGCCAGCCCATCCCGCCCTCATCGGCACTTGTGTGTTTATTTTTTCTATTTATTTATAGCTTTTTTAGTTTTTTATATTTTGTGAATTTTTTTTTATCAATTTTTGGTTTTTTAATGCTAATTGGGATTTTCACGCGATCAGTGGCCTATTTCCAGAGCCATGACCCGTCCTCGTCGACTCGAGGTGAGGCCTAGATCAGTTCGGGCCTCGACCAGTCGTAGGTTAGGCTCGACCTCTCTGCCACTAGTGCCGGCCACAGGCTGAGGATCAGGGTCGGCCGTCCCCCACCCTCACCAGTCACTTGCTAGCGAGTGGCAAGGTGGCAATGGTGAGGGCTTGTAAAGCCCTCACCGCATCACTTTGTTGTGTGTGTGTTTTTTTTTTTTTTAAATTTTAGCTTTTTTTAATATTATGTGAAATGTTTTTATTAATTTTTTGGCTTTCTTATTGTTGATAGGGACTCTTTGGTGAGCCACGTTAGTTCCCAGCACGCTCACTTGACTTGGCAATATAAATAATTATTTT